>PVJO010000370.1:0-253718 GCA_004026905.1 Hystrix cristata
AAAAAAAAAAAAAAAAAAATTACTTTTAATGTTACCGTAAAGAGCAGTGTTATTATCGGTAGTTGCGAAAAGCAATAATTCAGCCTGATAGTTTGGTTAGGAGAGAAAATGGCAGGCAGAGGAAACTGGGACAAGTACAGGGGAGGTAGCAGGTGACTCCATTGAACTGGTCAGCATGTGTCCTGTGTTACACCGCAGACCCTGGGCAGCGAGTGGGTGGTCCTCCCAGGCCGTCTTTCTCAAGCCCTCCTGCACGTGGAACCACAAAGGAAGCCTTAAAAATTGATTGATTCCTGGGCCCTCTGGGGACTGAGTCTCTTTTTCTTCTCTTGTCTCCAGCACTTGGCATAGAGCCTGTCATGTAATGAAGATTTAGTGTTTGTTGAATGAATGAGGGATTGCGTGAATTAGTTTAATGCGTCATTGCACTTGACAGTTTTGATTGAACCACTTTTGCACTAGGAAACACTGTTTCTGCTTTCTGCTTTTCAGAACTTATGTTTTCAGGGAATTCTGGAAGCACATTATGTGAAATAATCACTCAGCCAGTTTACATAGTCTGAACCCCTTTGATCCCTCTATCCATTAATGCATTTGCTTATTTATCAAATATGTCGTGTCTAGTGTGGGCCTGGCATTGCGTCAAGTACTGCACGTAAAAGATACGGAAAACATTCTGTGTCCTGGAGAAGCTCACAGTGAGCCCAGAAAGACGTGACCTCCAGCCATGTGCTGTAGGGCTATCCAGGAAAATCCTGGCATACAGAAACCAGAAAGTGATTGGTTGCCTTACCCTTGTTTGCCTGCAAGTTTAGAGTCACTCTTTAGGGTATTAAAGGTACCCAGGACAGCAGCGTCACGTCACTGCTCCTCAGCCTTTTGTCCTGGTGAAGTTAAGCTTCCCTTGTCCTGAAATTGCATGTTGACCTTGAACGTGCCAGCACAGGGTAATGCAGTAGCTGCCCGGAGCAGCAGTTTGTGCTTTATGGTTGCCCATAGAGGTAATTTCCGGACTCAGCTAATGACTTCATGGGCTGAGAAGTAAAGGTATTTTCTTGGAAAAGGCCCAGCCCATGTGAGTTTTGTCTTAACTCCCTAATCTTATCTAAGGTGACCTACTATATGCTAAGAGGAAAAAAACAAAAAAACAAAAAAACCCAAAACCTAGCATTCACTGATAATTACTTTCACTTGTATCATCTAATAGAGTTCTATGAATTTGGCAATATTCTCTTCTTACAGATGGGGAAACCAAGTCTCAGAGATTGTAACAGGTGTCAAAAGATGCAATTACAACAAATTTAGTTGTAGATCTAATTGGCTTTTATTGTTGATTCACTAATTGAAGCAACCTCTGTTATTTCTGTTCTTTTTCTTTTTTTTTTTAGACAGGGTCTCACTATGTAGTTTGGACTGGTCTTGAACTCATTATGTAGCCCAGGCTAGCTTCAAGCGTGCAGAAATCCTCCTGCCTCAGTCTCCCAAGTGCTGGATTATAGGCATGTGTCACCACACCCGGCTTGCCTCTAATAATTTCTACAAATTAGACTGAGAGTTACCCATGGGCAGGGGCAGACAGTGGGTTTGTAACATGGGAACAAGGAAACAGTGGTAGAAAAACAGTTGATTGGATAACATCAGGTTATTTCAGGTTATTTATTTATTGTCATGGTTAAAACTGAGGCAATTTTCATATTTTACTAAATCAGAGTAGAATTTCCTGTTTTTAGGGAAAACAGGTCTGTTTTGGAGATCTACCAGCTTCTTTAGCATGAGTGATTGCATTCTGGTTTGGTCTGGTTTACTGGGGTCTAGTACAAGAGCTCAGTCCAAAACAGTGGCCTCCCATAAACATTAACACCAATACTTTGCCGACGATCACCCATCTAGTTAGTGGCAAATATGCAGTTTGCATCCTGGTGTGGCTGACTCCAATGTCATTTGTTTTCAGAGAGGAAAAGAGTTTTAAAGCTGCAACTAACTCTAGCACTTACCTGCTTCAGCGCTTTCCAAATGCAGACTGGCTGACCCTGCCACCTACGGAGTTTGCTAAACATGTAAGCAGTGGGAAACAGATTTGCTGTTGAAAACCAAAATGCTGACTGTCACTACTTCTATCATCTAAGGGGAGCAATAGAATTCATATCAATGTAGGATGATGGCAGGTTACTATTACTTCACTTGTACTGGTTAGAGAGGCTAAGAAATGGGAGGGGTGGGAGCCAAGCAAAATTGTTCATTTTAAAAGACATTTTGGATCTGTGATTGCTTTTGTTCCTCCAAGCCCTTTTCTTTAGCATGGTCCTTTAGCAAGAGTTGTACTAGACTCTGGGGAGTTGATGTTTGTAGTGAGGAACAAATTTCTTTGCTTGAGAAATCATGAGAATTTTAGGAGAATTAGGCATAGATCACTCAGGAGCAGGATAGACAGATGTCAGAAATTTGAAGCCTGAGGAGAATTCCTAGTATGTGAATTGGTCAGGGTGACCTTTAAGGACAGGAAGGTATCTAATTGCTAGGCCCTTGCATAATGTTTCTTGCTTAGCTATAGAGACATTTTCAAATTTTCATGTTCACAGTGCTGAAGATTGAACCCAGGGCCTCATGCATGCTTGGCAAGTATCTACCACTGAGCTACACCGCCAGGCCCCTAGAGATATTTTTAATCTTAGAAGAGGGTACACTTGATTACAGCTTTGTTTAACATAGATCAAATAAGATTCACAGTGCATTTGGAGCTAGACTGAAACAAAACATGCTCAGAGTGACCTAAGTGTCTTGCAAGAATTCCCAGGTAAACTGACCAAGACATTGTCCACAGAACTGGGGACTTGCTGTGCTCCTCATTATTTGAATTTCTAAGCACAGGAACATCTTATAAAGTGAGAGACCTTGGGGATATGGCAGTAATAGATGTCTTCACAGATATTTGGTTATAAACAGATTCCAGAGTCCCACTCCTCAGACACTTTGACTCAGTTGTGGAGTTATGCCCAAGAACCAATATTATTAATTACCTGTCCACATAATTCTGATGCACACCCAGATTTAGTAACCAGTAACTGGTTTAGTGTCACTCTTTACATCTGAGGAAACTGATGCCTTGGAGGTTTTAATGCCTTGCTTGAGGTATCACAAATCTCTGTAACAGAGATTAGGGCAGGAGCATATTTTGACTCATTAGCGTGTACTTCCCACAAATAGAGTTGCTTCCTGTGAACACTGTCCAGCGCAGCCACATTTCTTGGGAACGAATGGGTCGCAGGAGAGCCCTCTGTATTTCCCGTGTCCTCCATAGCCCTAAAGACGAGTGTGCGGCTGAGTGTCTGGATGGCTTCAAGCACCTGTACGTCTGCATTCCCTGGATTCCAGCTGGTCTCCAGTGCCTGGGAACCCTCACCAATAGTTTTACATAACTGTGGATTCAACCAGTGGAGGCAGAGGGGGAGCATTTCTGGACAGTGAGGCACTTTTCTAGAGAAACTGGTTTTTGGATCCACATGACCCTCAGGATCCACTGGTCACTTTTGTTCTCGCACAAAGAAAATTCATACAGGGTAAGCACTTTTGACATTAAAATTTATGTGGTCTAAGCAGTTGCTGGCTACAATCATCCTTTCATTCTGCATCTTCTTTCTGTCTATTGTCTTTGCATCACAGGCAAAATGACCTTTCAGCATTTCTAGCTGCAGTCCCAGGTTGCGACTGTCTGTGTGCACTGGTGTGGAAAAGCTCCATGCGCCAGGACGAGTTTTCTGCCTGGTCACCGCTGACCTTTTCCCTCCAACCCTACATCTTGCTTTCAGGGACTTTCTAGATAGCTCAGGCCATCGCTTGTGGTACAAACGCCTGTTAGCTCCTGCTGTCTGCAGTGAGAAGTCCACACCTTTTTCTTCTCCCGTAACCAGCCTTGGTTCCACTCCTCTTCCATCCTGCTCTGCCTCCCTGGAGCAGACTTAGTTCTGATGCCTGAAAGACTTTCCTTTAAAATGTATTATTCTAAATATTAGTGCATCTGAATTGTACGAATGAATGGGTTTCATTCTGACATTTCCATCCATGCGCATAACATGCTTTGATCTTATAGATCTCATTTTTCTTTTCTTTGTTTTTTTTTTGTTGTTGTTTTTGTTTTTGGGTTTTTTTTTTTTTTGAGTAGGCACTTACCAAAGCAAAAAAGAGTTTGAAGTAGCATCATATTTAAAGGAAAGTCTGGACTATATGGAAAGAGGAAATTCAGAGTACTTGACTCATTACTAGGGCCAATTATAGTGCTGGTCTCTGTATTTTCAGACCGAGAAGATACACTGAGAAGAGGCTATTTTCCCTGTGAAGTCCTTCTCTGTTCACCTCTGGATTCTGCTCATCGATCCCCACTAATGCCTGGAGTTGTGATTGACTTGTTTTGCTTTGGTTTTTTTCCAGCTGGACTGCTAGCTGCCTGACAACTCTAAGTTGTGTTTCTATGTCTTCACACTTAGCAAAGCCCTGACTTAAAGGGATTTTGGATCAGAGTTATTTGAACAGATGAAAAATGAATGAATCCCATGCACCATGGCAAGGTTGTTTTTCTGGCCCAAGGCAGGGGGACATCTGGGAGAGGTGGGTTGAGTTTGGGGTTCTGACCCTTGCATTCAGAGGCCAACTCTGTAAATAGCCCAAATAATGACCCAGTGGCCTCATGCTTCTTCCTCCCTTGGGGTTCTGGCTTTTTGTTAAATGTAGTGTTGCTTTAAGCTCTTTTCTCCAGTAGGATTTGGGTGATGTCAGACTTGCATGCTAGGACTCTGTTCCTGGGGGTTCTCCATTTACTGGACTGCTTATGGTTTAGACCCTTATCTTTTATAGCTTTTGGTAGTTAGTGGTTCTGTTAAAAGCTGTTTAGTGTTTCATTGTCTGCATAACCAAGTTGGTTTTTTTCTACCCCACCACAATAGACTTTATGTTAGTTAGCTAGTACTGTCATAATCAAGTGCCACAGGTTGGGTGTCTTAATCAACAAACATCATTGCCTCATAATCTGAGATGCTACAAATCCAAGGTCAGGGTGTCAGCAGGGTTGGTTTTTTCCTAAGGCCTTTCTTTCAAAAATGACTGTCCACTCCTGACCTCCTTGTCCTCCTCCTCCTCCCCCTCCTCCTCCACTTCTTCCTCCTTCTCTTCCTCATTACTGCAGGTTGAACCCAGAGCCTTGCACATGTGAGGCAAACACCCTACCACAGAGTAACGCCCCCACCCTTTTTATGTTGAGACAGGGTGTGGCCTCAGAATTGTGATCCTCTGGCCTCAGCCTCTCAGGTGGCTGGCATTACAGGTGTGTGCTACTGCACCTGGCTTTAATCTCCCTCTTTACAAGGAATCTGATCATATTGGATTAAAGCCCACCAGAAAGTTGTCATTTTAGCCTTTTAAGGACTTTATCTTCAAATACAGTCACATTCTCATGTACTGGGGGATAGGGTTTCCACATCTGGATTGAGGGAGGGCACCGTTCAGTCCATACAGACTTCTAGGCTGTTCTCTGTGGCAGTAAATCATGCTGCATTGAATGTCCTTTTGTATCTCTCTGGTTGGGACACGGTAGGGTTGGTGTGGGGTTATAGAGTAGGTGTTCGGAAGCAGCATTTCAGCGTCTTACTGTAAAGAATGGACTTTCAGCCTGCTAGGTGCTCTTTTCTCTGGAAGGCTGTGTGAGCCTTTTCCTCCCCTGGAGTGTGGAACAGCTCTCCTTTGTGCGTTGCTCTTCGGCACTCAGTTTTAGCAGACTTTCAATTTTGCCAGTCTAATCAGTATGAAAAAAACATACACAGAAAAATAATTCTGCTTCCTAGGCCTGCCCTTGGCTTTTTGGTCCCTTTTCCTGCAAGTGGCCATTGTTATCTTCTTATACGGCTTGTCCGAGAGACTCTCTGCCCTGCATCTGATTTTTCAGCTTGCTGCAAGTGATTCTTATCATATGCCTTTCTCCATATTATTATAGAAACTTCCTGAAAGTTGTTTTTAATGGCTGCATAATTGTCTGTGAGTGAATGTTTCATAGATTGGAAAAATAGTTTAAGTTTTGGGCACTTGGTTGCTGATTCATTTACAGAGTATAATATTTCTAGAAAATTTTGAACATTTGTAAACAGAATAAAGCATCCATTATCCCAGGGCCAGCTGACATTTTTAATTTCAGTTTTTGTCTTGTAGTTTTGTTCTTATTTTTAGTTGTTCTTGTATGTAGGCATTTCTTTGTACAAAAGCCTAATACTTCCCATAGTGTTTGGAATTTTAATTTTTCATTTAACTTAACAGCGTGAGCATGTTTAGTGCCATGAAATCTCCCATCCCTTTCCCTGCTTCGTTGAGCACACTGAGAAATGAAAATGAGGCAGGCCAAAATGAGAGTTGGCTTGAACATGGCCTAGCAGCTTATTTAATTTTTAAAGGGTGAATCAGTTGCAAACCTTAGCTCTTTAAACTATTATTTTTGTGAGAGATTACTGTGACATATATGGTAGTCCAGCATACCATGGTCACCGAAATCTGCTTCTCTGAAGCATGGAAAGGGTCTCAGGAAGCAGTATATATTTGTCTAGGAAATATGAGCCTTTAAGGCAAAAGTGCTCTTTTGTTCCAAAAAACTAAGTAATTTTCCTGCAACCTACTAAGCATCTAATAGAGGGAGCTTACTTCCTTCTCAGGCTTACGAAACTTAAATTGCCATTAACAAAAATTATTTGTCAACAATTTCTATAGAAAATACTGGGAAAAGGAATCATCGTAGGAAACAACAATAAAATATACCAAGCCCCCAAATTTTAAAAGCCAATAATCCACAAATACATTTTGGACGGACAGATTTTCTATGAATAAAGTATTTAAAATAAATTTAAGTTTTGTCAATGCTAAATGTAACTGAAGTCGGAACACTGGCGTTTTAACACTTTCAGGAACTTTAAGTACTGATTTATGAACTGGACTCTAATGATTCTTTTCTAATACCAGTAAGCACAGGGTGTGAACTGAGAAGTTAAATGAACACATACATCAACTCACAACAGTAATGTGGACTTCAGTTTTAGGGACCGTGTGACAGATACTGCAAGAAGAAAGCACAATTTGAACCCTCCCCAGCAGGCTGCCTTTGGTGTGTTGCCGAGTAGCATTTCCCGTGACTCTGAAGCAGTGAAGGTGGTAGAATTACAATACAGGGCTGAGAGGAGATTTTTCAGAGTGAGTGGGGGGGGAGGCCTGCCTTTGTTTGGTTTGGTTTTTGACACAGGTCTTGCCAATGTTGCCCCAGCTAGTTTAAAACTCCTGAATTCAAGTATCCTCCTGCTTCAGCCTCCTGAGTAGTTGTGACTAAAGATCCCACCACTGCACCTGGCTCCTGACTTGGTTTTTGCCAGCCAGTGTAGTTACTTGCCAACAGGTAAGTTAAGTAGTTAATGTTTCCCACCTTTACTACATTCAGGCTCTGACTTATTTTTAAATCTGTACTTTATACTGTTTCTTGAGGTAAATTTGAGAGAAAACAAAGGAGTAGTTCCAAAGCACATGAGAAATAAAGAGTCTCAACTGTGAGTAGTAACTCATATTTCTGTAGAAATGATCCAGAACATTTGATTTGTATGTGATTTTCCCGGAGTGGTGTGTGCTAGTGACATCTTGTGGCCATTTCAGGTAATTTCAGCTTGCTCTTTCTGGTCTAATTGGCATCAGGCAATCATTTGCTGGTTCATTCATTCACTGCAAATCGATACTCTCACTGTACGTAGGCTGCAAAGACTGCTTTAACCTCTTCACTCTTCCTTTTGGGCAGAGAGTGCTCATCTGTTACAGTAAATGTCAAATTCTAATGACTTCCTATAGGGCCAAATACTGAATTGATTCCCTGTACTCCCCTCTCCTTACTTTAGAAACAAACAAAAGTAGGGTGTGTATGAGAAGAAGTGTTGGAGGCAGAAGAGCTTTGTGTAAGGCCTGTTTCTGCTTCTCACTTGGTGTATGACTGGGGAGAAAGTGAACAACCTCTCAATACTTTTCCTCTTCGGTGGAATAAGCTGTACTTGTTAAGCGTTAAATGAGTTAGGCTATAATGCGAGTTATTAAGCTAATAGATCTCTTCCGTGATGGTATAGTAGAAACAATTAAGTCATTGTAATATGAGACCATGTAAATTCTTTGGATATAATTTTCTCATCTCTTAAAGATGGGCATTTAAGCTGACCAATGAAGTTGCTTCTGTAATTTGTTCTATAGGTTATGTGAATATAAATACTCTATAATTTTTTTCTTTTATACTGTACAAGTCTATCCATTTCTAATAGTGAGCTTCCCAGCCTGAGGTTATTAATGTGAGCTGATTTTTGGCCTATAACTTTGTAGTATTTTATTTCTTGGGTAATAAATTCTGAGTGACCACTTTCTAAAGGAATAGATGGACATTCTACACATTATCTTTTGTCATTGACATTTTCAGTTTTATGGTTGGGGGGTCAGACAACTTTTTGAATTTGGAAAGAAACAGATTAGCAATCTGCCAAATATTTAAGTCTCCACTGTGTCCAACAGGCACAATAAATAAATGCCTTGTTCACATATTGGAGTATAATATGGAAAGTATAAGACACCCCCAACTGGAAGGATAGTCTACAAAATAAATACCTGTCCATCTATCAAAGTAACAGAAGACAAAGATTGAGAAACTGTTTCAGGTTGAAGGAAATTAAAGACACATGACAACATGTGATCTGTATTAGCTCCTGGATCAGAACTGTTTTTCTTTTTATAAAGGACATTACTGGGATAATTGGAAAATTTTGAAAAAGGACTATAGGTTAGATCTTAGATCAGTGTAGATTTCTTGATTTTGATAATTGTACTGTTGCTATCAAAAAGAATGTCCTAGATTTACATATCAAAATATTTAGGGATAAAAAAGTGTGGAACTTACTCTCAAATAAGGAAAAAGTATACTGAATATGGAGGGGAGGGGAGAGATATCATAAAAGAGAATGATGAATGATAAATCAGCTATGATAAGACCTTATGAAATATTAATATTTAAAGAATCTGGGTACAAGGAATTCTTTATGATTTTATGACTTTACTGTATATCTGAAATTATTTTGAAATTAAAAAGATTTCCCAGGGTGTAGTAAGATAAGCCATTAGGATGAGAACAAAAGGGAATATGTGGAGCCACTTTAGCAGGTATTATTGTCAGCCAAGAGTGTGCTTCCAGCCACTTGGTGTTGAGTGGTGGCAGCAGTCATAGAGAGAAGTGATGGAATCAAGAGGTACTTAGGACTTGAAATAGACATCATAGTGAGGGGATGATGGGTGATAGTCATACCGTTCAATGAAATAAAAGAGTAGATACAGGTTTAGTAGAAAACTGCTGAGTTCCATTTTGTAAAACATATATAAGATACCTCCACAATATTCACATGGATTTTTGGAGTGGATAGTGGGTTTGTATTTCCAGAGCTCAAGGAAGAGGTCAGAGATGAAACAATAGTTTGAGGCTGTTTGCCATGTAGATAGTAGCTGAAGTTATGGGTATGGGTGAGGCTGTCTAGGAGTGGAACAGAGAAGTGGGCTAAGAAAGCCCAGCTTTTGAAGACTAAGTAGAAAGGAAAGCAAACATATTACGGTATCGGGAATAAAAATGGAGATGCAGCCACAGGTATTTGTGTGGTAAAAAATAGTTATATTAGGATATTATATGCAACTTTATGACATATCTGAAACTGCAGAAGAAAAATATTTTTCTAGCAAAACATGGATTACCAATTATACTGGGACAGATCATACAGAACAGATTATAAAGGTCATTAAATATCTACTTACTATTGAAAAAAGACACACCAGCTATCTTTTTATACTTGAGTTCTTTCTAACCTTCTTGGGACAGAACATTTCTAAGGTTTTAAACTTGGAAAAATTTAATTTTGGGAAAAGTATTTCAGAAGAAAGGATCAGAGAATTAAGAAGAGAGCAAAACTGTGCAATGATATGATGATCGAGAGACAGCTGATGTCTGCGTCCTACCCTGACTCCTGCATCAGAATTAAACACAAGCGTTTCCTTGCTTACTAGTCAGTGGCGATGGTAGGTGGCAGTATCTCTGGATAAAGTCAGAATATGAGCACAAGAACTGTAACGCTTGTCAGTACTTGTATAATGTGTTGTGTTTGCCTGGCAATAGAGAAGTTCTAGTATGTAAATGCAGGACTAGTTAATATCTTATCTTTTAAGAATCTGTCCTAAAGATTTGCATACAAGTACATTTGTTTCCCCCTTATCCATGGGGGACACATTTCAAGAGCCCTGCTGATTGCCTGAAGCCATGGATAAGTACTGAATCCTATATATACTATGTATTTTTCCTATACACATATAACTGTGAGGAGGTTTAGTCTATAAATTAAGCACAGGAGACTACCCACCTGCTTCTGCCTGACATGAACTCAGAAGTCAGCCACTATAAATATACTGAGTTTCTAAAATTGCCTTATATTTTCTGATGTGAGTCTTTTGTTAGTCAGGTTTCCATCGATGTGACAAAATACCTGAGTATTCAATGTAAAAGTCGAAAGATTAGGGCTGAGGCGCCCCCTACATACAGCATTTGGCCCTGGCCAAGTCCATGCCTGTGGATTTTGTACCCTAGTTGTGGACACTCACCAATCCAAGCCTGCTCTGTGATTTGTTTTCCCTCTGCACAGGGCAGCAGAGGTACTAACTAAACAACTGACTTGATTGCTGATATTCATTATTACCCCACCACAGTGATTATGTGAAAGACAACTACAGGAGACAGCTCTGGAGAAGGTGTGGGCTAGCTGTAGACCCCTGAGAAGTTCAAGTTCAGGCCGGGAAGGCCACAGGGCCCTGCCCTCTGCAGCGAGAAGCCAGGCCTGGTGAGTGTGGCTTTCAGAAGCAGCTGGATCTGAAAGTGCTGGCACTAAATTCAGTGGTCTGCTTGAAACCCCACTCCACTGCCTACGTCCCCAGAGACCAGTGGTCTGATTGCTTTTCCCATCTATCAGTGTAAGAAAGGACATGCCTCAGAGTGGACAGTTGCCACAGTCTGGGGAATATGGACAAAGGGGCCCCCGGAGCAGTGTGCAAGCACCTTACAAATCCACAAGCTATAAAGCTAGGCAGAAAAAACTGTGACTTGCTGGACTCCAAGGCTTCAGGGCCTGGAAATAGACCATTCATTCAAAGACAAGAATTTTTGTTTTGGAATAATTTTTTCCCTCTTTTTCCTTCATTGTTTTCTTGGGGTTTGGGGTTTCTTTTTTTCCTTTTTAAATTTTCCCCTTTTTCTTTTTTCCTTTATTTTGCCCCTGTTTTTTCTTGTTTGTTAATTTCTGCTACTTTTATCTAATTCTATTAATTTCCTTTTACTGCTTGATAGGATCCTTTATCTCATTTTCCCTCCTTCTCATCTTCCATTAATTTTTTGAATTTTACTATTTTCACTCTCCCATTCTCCCCACCTCTGTCTTTACTAATAGAGTGTTACCTTCGTTGTTGGACTCAATTCCTTCCAAATTCATGTTCGAACACCGAAAAGTTCAAAAACTGAATGTATTTTTCCCGTAAGAACTAATGGAAAAACCAAATAATTGGTTCTGAGGCCCCCAAATTACACGAGCACTATATGTTCTCTGTACAAGAGTGGCACTTAGACTGAAGTGTCACCCCTTTGTGTCTGTGGAAAGATGTGACACATGACTCATTTTTGGCCCATACAGATTTTTTTCGAGTTGGATTTTTGATTTGACTGTCAAGCAAAGTTACAAACACCAAGCAGATTTGTTCGACAGATCAACTAGACAAAACATGAACAACAACAACAACAACAAATCAGAATCAAACCAAACCTTTGAACAAAAGGACTTAATAGATATCTCTGGAGTGTTCCACCCAACAATGTGATACACATTCTTCTCAGCAGGACATGAAACTTTCTCCAGAATACAGCACATACTAGCCAATAAAGCATGTTTAAGTAAATGCAAAAAATCAGTTACAAAAGTAACCACAGAAATTATGCAAGTGCATGGAAATTAAACAATACACTCTTGAATAATCGATGGGTAACAGAAGAAATCATGGAAGAAATTAATTCCTGGAACCAAATGATAATGCCAACGTTCTGGTAATGTACCAGAACCTATGGGACATGATGAAAGCAGTCCTAAGAGGGACTTACAGCTTGTAGCTTGAATGCCCACATCAGTAAAACAGAGTGAGTCCAAAGAAATAACCTAATGAGGCACCTCGAGGTCCTAAAAAAAACAAGAACAATCCAAATCCAAAGCTGGCACAAGGCAAGAAATTATAAAGATCAGAGCAACAATTAATGATATTGAAACTAGAAAGACAATATAAAGAGTCGAAGAACTGGTTCTTCAAAAGAATAAACAAAATCAACAACCCCTTATATATAAACCGTAACACTATCAAAGCTGTGAAATGAAGCAGTGTTTGATCATCAGCACCCTGGATGCTCAGAATGTGTGGTAGGAAGAGGGCATAGAGTTTCATTTGGCTTCCTTGTTTTTCAGAAGAGGAAATGGAAGCTGAAAGAGGTAATGTGGCATAATTAGGAAGAAGAGAGCCTGTATTGGAAAACAAGTTTCTCGACTCATGGGCCATGTTGTTTCCATTATCCATGCCCTATCTTGGGAGACGTGGCATAGTTATCTACTAGGAGCAAACCAGAGAAAGAATTCTTCCTTCAGCAGTGATGATGACATCTTTTTTATTTTATTTTTTGTCTTTTTGTGATTCTAGGGATTAAACTCAGGCCTTTGTACTAAACTACATCCCTAGTTCTTTAAAACATTGTTTTTTTAAGAAAATTTTTGAGGCAGGGTCTCACTAAGTGTGTAAGTTGCACAGGCTGTGCTTGACCGTGTGATCCTCCTTCAGCCTCCCAGAGTGCTGGGATTTTAGGCATGTACCACCAGGCAACCAATTTTCTTTCTGAAAAATTGAACATACGTTTCACTTTTACAAATTCTTTCTTGAGATTTTGGTTGACTGAGTTCCTAGAGAGACTATGTGTCCTTTTGGCTCTCGGGCTCTATGAGGTTAACCCCAGAGTTCATTCTTTCCCAACTCGCCATCCTTTGTTTTATTTTAATGAGTTTGAATTTGATAATGCTATTTGGAATCAATAGAAACTGCAGTTTTCAGTGTTGTCTGGGATCATTTAAAATGAGAATACACCACTGCTATGGAAACATTTTTAAAGATAATAAATAAATATTGTATAGCTGGTGAAAAAGCGCCCTTCACATCCTCCTGGTCCTCTGCTAGTCACAGGGCTGTCAGAAATACTGGGGCAGGTTGGAGATGAAGTTAGACGACTGCAGTTCAGATACTGCTTCCTCCTCTTGTGGGTTGTGCCCTTGAACATGTAACTTAGCTTTGTATGTCCACTTTCCTTTTTTTGTTAAGGGATAATCACAGTAATCATCTCAAAGGGATGTGTTAAAGATTAAATGGAAGTGCACATAATAACTTGGCATATGGCAAATACAGCACTCAATAAACATTATTAGTAAATGCACCGAATTTGAATAAATGCACTAAATAATAGAGAGACTTGAGCACATAAGTGAGGCCCATCCTGAGTGTCATTAATGATACAGACAGCAATTAACCTTTATTGAGCACTTGCTATGTGACTGCAACTCTATGGAGAATTCAACCTAGGTCATCTCATTTAATTTGCACACTTTATAAGGTCAAGTCGGCAACTAGATTGTGAATGGTTTGCAATGTCTATTCTAAAGTCTCATGGGAGAGAGTACAGTTGATCCACTGGGAGGTGTTATGCAGTGTGATGGTCTCCCCAAAGAGTTTCATATCCTAATTTCCAGAATGTTCAATATTATATGACAAGTGGTGATCAAGGTTGCAGATGTAATTAAGGTTGCTAATCAATTGACTTTAAAATTGGGAGATATCCTAGATTGCTTAGATAGGCCCATTCTGGCCCCCAGCTCCTGGGGACTACCATTCTACTCTTCACTTCTACGAGTACAGCTTTTTAATACTTTATATGTGAGAATATTTTCTATCTATCTTTCTATGCCTGGCTTATTTCACTTAACATAATGTCCTCCAGGTACATCCATGTCCCAAATCATAGAATTTCCTTCCTTATTAAAGCTGAAGGGTATCCCACTGTCTGTCTTTTTCTGTCTGTCTGTCCCTTCCTTTCTCTCTCTGTGTATTGTGCATATTTCAATCACGTTGTCTTTAATCATTCATCTGTTGATGGACACTGGTTGATTCCATGTTAGCTGTTTTGAGTAATCCTGAAATCAACAAGTGAGTGCAGATATCTCTTTGACACTGATTTCATTTTCTTTGGATGTATACACATTAACAAGATTGTTATATCATATAGTAGTTCTATTATTAAATTTTTGAGAAACCTCCGTACTGTTTTTCATAATAATGGTATTAATTTACATCTCCACCAACTGTGTGCAAGACTTCCTTATTCTCCACGCTCTTGCCATTGCTTGTTATCTTTCATCTTTTTGGTAATAGCCACTCTGACAGATACGAAGTGCTATCTCACTGTGTTTTAATTTGCATTTCTCTGATAATTAGTGATGTTTAACTTTTTTTTCATATACCTCTTGGCCATTTGTGTGTGTGTGTGTGTGTGTGTGTGTGTGTGTGTGTGTGTGTGTATTTGAGAAATATCTATTCAGTCCCTTTGTCCATTTTTAAATCAAGTTACTTGCTTTTTTGCCTTTGAATTCCTTTTTTGGATACTAACCTCTTGTCATATTTATGGTTTCCAAATATTTCCCCCATTCCATTGATTGTTTCTTGACTCTTTGATTGTTTCCTTGGCTGAGTAGAAGCCTTTGCTTTAACGAAATCCCATTTATCTATTTTTGCTTTTGTCTTGTATTCATGTCAAAAAAATAATTGTTTCAACCAATGTAGTGTTTTCTTCTAATAGTTTTACAGTTTAGGTCCTATGTTTAGTTTGAATTATTTTTTGTATATGATTAAAATAAAGGTCTAATTTAATTTTTCTGCATGTGGATGTCCAGTTTTCTAAGACAATTTATAAAAAGACCATCTTTCATTGTGTGCTCTTGACACTCGTGTAGCAAATAAATTGACCATAAATTTACAGATTTATTTCTGGGCTCTTTATTCTTTTCCACTGGACTGTGTGTCTGTTTTTCTGCCAGTAATATTCTGTTTTGATCACTGTAGAGCTGTAGTATATTTGTTAATCAGGTAGTGTGATGCTTCCACTTTTGTGCCTTTGCTGTGGTGATTTGGTGTTTTCTGAGATGTCATACAAATTTTAGAATCGATTGTTCTATTTCTGTGAAAAGTGTGCTTGGAATTCTGATACGGATTACACTGAATCAGCAGAGCACTTTATGATATATGTGCATTTTAACAGTATTAATTGTTCTACTCCAAAACATGGGCTATATTTCTATTTATTTGTATCTTCTTCAATTTCCTTCACCAATCTTTTATAGTTTTCAGTATGTAGCTTTTTGGTAAAATTTATTCCTAAGTATTTTTTTTTTTCTGATGGCTATTGTCAGTGGGTTGTTTTCTTGATCTCTTTTTTAGGAAACCATTGTTATTTGTGTAGAATTGGTACTGATTTTTGTATGTTGATTTTTTGTTCTGCGGCTTTACTGCATTGGTTTATTAGTTTTAACAGTTTTTGCAGGGCAGAGTCTTTAGGGTTTTCTATACAAATTGTCTGCTTAACAGGGATAATTTAACTTCTTCCTGTCCAATTGGATGACTTATTTATTCCTGTTATCTAATTGCTCTGATTAGGACTTCCAGTTCTTGTTTAATAGAAGTGGTGACCATGAGCATCCTTGTCTTGTTCCTGATCTTAGAGGGAACATTTTTAGCTTTTCACTATTACATGTTGTTAGCTGTGGATCTGTCATATGTGTCTTTTATTGTGCTGAAATGGAATTCTTCTACTCCTAATTTTTTTGCAAGTTTTTTTTTTTTTTTTTTTTTTTTTTTTTTTTTTGGTGCTGGGGATCGAACTCAGGGCCTTGTGCTTGCGAGGCAAGCGCTTTACCACTGAGCTAAATCCCCAACCCCAAGTTTTTTTTTTTTTAATCATGAAAAGCTGTCAGATGCTTTTCTGCATCAGTTGAGATGCTCATATGATTTTTATCTTTCATCTGTCAATGTGCTGGTGTATCACACATACAGATTTGCATAGTTGAAAGCACCCTGGCATACCCAGGATGAATCCAACATGATTGTGGTGAATGATTCTTTTAGTGTACTGTGGAATTCAGTTCGCTAGCAGTTTGTTGAACACTTTTGCACATATGTTCACTGGGGATAGTGGCCTATAATTTTCCTTTCTTCTAGTGTTCTTTTCTACTCTTGGTATCAGGGAAATTTTGGCCTGTAAAATGAATTTGTAACTATTGCCTCTTCAGTTTTTTTTTTTTTTTGGAAGAGTTTGAGATGGATTGGTATTAGTTCTTTCTTACATGTTTGGTTGAATTCAGCAGCTGAAAAGCCATTGGTGCTGGGATTTTCTTTGACAAACTAATTTATAATTTTGTTTTAAGTCACTAAGTTTGTGATGATTTGTTCTAGCAGCCGTGGGGAACTAATAGCATGGGACCAACAGTTTAAACTGGAGAAGCACTGTCATAGCTCTCCCAGAAGACTGCTGTAGCCTCATCTCTGGTATCCCTGCATCTACCCTCACACCACACCCTGCCCCACTCTGTTTTCCACAAAACAACTATTGCAGTGCCATTGGAACATAAATTGGTCCTTCACTGGCTGCCCTCTCCTGTACACCGCTAGGTGCTAAGAATTCCGTACACCAGTGTTTTCTCAGTGCCTAGCACAGCACTGTGGTTCATCAATACATTCTGTTAATGCAGGAATAGACTGTAAATCCCAGAAAAGCTGAAATCTGCAAAATAAAGAAAGTTAAACATCATCCTCCTCCCACTATCTGTAAATACTGAATACTATATTTTTATGAACATTCTTGTGAATGTGATGCTAGGTATACACAGATATGTAACAAGCTAATATTGCTAATATTAATTTAGTGTTATTATTGTACATTTTCTCGCTCACCTTCCCTCCCTCTCTTGCTCTTTCTTTCTTCATTTCTCTCTCCCCCTCTCTCTCTCTCTCTCTCTCTCTCTCTCTTTCTTTCTTGTTGCCCTGGACCTTTGCCCACATTGGCCCTAGATGTTTATCTGCCTGGGGAAAAGTTAGGATTTTTCTTTTTTTCATGGGAGGAGGCGCACAAAGAATAAGAGCAAGCAATTTCCAGCTTCTGGCATACAAAGTGGATTACAGGGCAGGACAGTAAATGAGATGTTGTTTTGACAGTTTCCCAAGAAATTTGATTTCTTTTTAGCATCTCAAGGCCTGGAGTATTAGTCTCTAGGACTTAGCTCAGAAGCCTTCAGGTTATAAGCAAAAAGAGGAAAGGACGGGGGAGGAAGAGATAAAGAATGACTTCTTCCAGCCCTGGATGAGGGTGAGAAGGAAACTTAGGGAGGAGCAGTGATTAAAAGTTTGTCCTGGTGTTCTGGTCCCTGGTCCCTGAGATGGGGTGGTATGTTTCATAAGAGAGGGTATCATGGAAGGTAGAGGAGACCTTGGTCCTGACTCCTTATGTAGGATTCTAGGAAGAGGTCCCCTTGGCAAGTGCTGACTCCAGCTTAGGCACAGCCCTGCTATCTCAGAGGGAAACACAGTCAGGCCAAGAGAGGTTTGAGGTTTATTTTCTGATTCCCCAAGTTCCCATATGGAGGTAGATGATGGATCAAGGATGGTGGTCTGGTGGACGTGTTTTGGGTCTTTTCCAAGCTGAGGCCCACTAACTTAGATACGAAGGCTGGGTGGGCCCTTGGGACTCCAAACTAGGCAGAGACTTTGGCAGAGACCTGGGATCAGAGGCCCATAAAGCCCAGGTGAGCCAGAGTCAGGAAAGAAGGAACCTCCACTCTGGGCGAGCTTGGCAAGAGACTAAGGACCACAGAAGTTAGGCTTGGCAAGAGACTAAGGACCACAAGGGACACTGGCTCAGACATCACAGATTTCTCTGTGCACCAACAAATACCTCGCTCTTTCCTCCACCATAATGCACAGCCCTCAGCTCATTCACTTGAGCACCGCTTGGGCAAAAAAAGTGGGCAAAGGAAGTGTGTGTGTCAAGGTTTCTCCAGAGAAATAGAGCCAAAATTTTATATACATATTCTCCAGTTGGAGAGAATATGAATAAAAGAGAGAATTGGCTTAATTGATTATGGAGACTGAGAAGTCCCAAGATTTGCAGTTGCAGACACAGGAGAGCTGATGGTATAAATTCCAGTTGAAGGCATGTAAAGACCAATACCCAGCTGAAGGACAGTGTTATATTCAGGCCTTGAGTTAGGGAGGGCAATTTTCTTAACGCACTGCACCTATTTAAATGTCAATCCCCAAATCTCGAAATATCTTCAGATTCACCTAGAATAATGTCTAACCAAATGTTGTGGCCCCCTCAAGTTGACCTCAAATTAATCATCCTAGGGAGCCACCTAGAAACTGCAAAGTTTTCCTAGAAGAGACAGAACGTTAGCACAAGAGATGGTTTACGTGATCCCGTTGGATTAGATTTAATGAGGATTTGTGATTTACTTCTTTTTCAAAAACCCTACTGGATACTGAATGGGGGATTATGAAAAGAACAGATGAGCACCAAGAAAAAAGTTACATATGCTTCATATTCTTCATATTATTCAGCCACAGATGAAGCTACAGTAGGTGGGAATACACTGTATTTCTCCTGCAGGCTGTTTTCTTTGGCCATATAAACATACATCGCAGATTTCTGGATTAATATAATGCTTCATATAAAAATCATTTAAAATATTTGTTTGGTAATCAATTTTCTATAAATGTCAAAATTTAGACACCCAGACTAGTGTGGATCGATATTTAGGTGGTTTCCGGTTTTTTTTTTTTTTTACTCTTATAGACAATGCTGTACATAGGAGACTTAAATGTATGTAATTCATCCCCCCAAATTTTCACAAACTCCTAGTTGTTTTGCTTTGTTTTGTTTTGCTGTGGTATGGAGAAAAATCATTTGTATTTATTCTCTGTAAGTGGGAGTATGGGGAATGGGGAAATTGCAGGAATGAGACTAGGAATTTAACAAGGAGTTGCACATGGCTGCGGGGATGCAGAGAGATGGGGCCTGTGCACACCCTCGTCCCTGCCGATCACTGACAGAGCTGGCACGATAATGGAGCAAAGTGATGATCATTGTGCCTCTCGGGAAATACTATTCCTTTGCCACACACAGGGTGTCTATGGGTCCTTGCCATCACAGACTTCCCTGGGATCTTTGTGGGCCAACAAGGAGGAAAAGGGTAAAGCTGGGCAGGAAGCGTGCTTCTGCTTCCCCCTGTGATGATGAACCAGAGGAGGCAGGAGCTGCCGGGGCCCCTGAGGGAGAGCCTGCAGCCCTATCTCAGTGGCACAGAATGTGGGCTGCCACGGGCAAGCTCTGTTTATCGAGAGCTGCATGCTCCCAATTGCAGGCTGCTGCATGACTTCAATTAGACTTTTTGACTGATGGCCAGTTTAATGAGCCTATTTACAGAGGGTCATTCAACATAGCAATTACACCTATAAATCTATTTGCAGCAGGACTCGAATAACCTTCTGCATACAGCCCTGTATAAAACTGCTGTCTGATTAATTAACATTAATTTCCCCGCCGTATGGAACCAGCTGCAGTTGGTGCAAATGCATCCAGCTCCTCTCCACTGGCCCTGTGTGAATGGCAGTGGTTCTCTGGTGGGGTGCGGGGATGTTTCAGGGGCTGGGATGGAGGGAAAGGCTGGTGGTCATGTAGTCGCCATTCCAAAGAAACTCATGGTTTTTCTTGTGTCCCTGTATTCTTTCTCTGGTCCTGCTTGATTGATGTTTCAGGGCAGTGTCATATACAGGGGGCAAAATTCAATTAATTGGATATGAAATATTTATAACCCTGCTGTATGTGTCTATCAGAAAAGAGCCCTTAATAGATCTTCTCATTAGTATGAGCTGGTGACTCATTTCTCTGCTTTCACAGTCATTTGGAATTAAAATCCAATTAATCTAATATCCCTGTGAATGTTATTAAATTATTGGAAAAACTGCATTCAGGAGATAGATAGGGTGAGGGGAAGGAGCCGGCCTTGTGGGTGCTCATTTCCTCTCTGCAAACCACACGATGCCGGGGGACCAGGCCCTCTTCCTGTGGGCTTTCAGCTTCCAGCTTTTGGGTTGAGTCTACATTTGGCAAATGAAGTGCAGGATTGTGAACCGGGCTCTCAGCTGCCAGTGCTGACACTGACAAAGCTAATAACACAACAGCAGAAGCCACAACTGCCGCCGCCACAGACCTGGGAGACACTGGGTTCTGAAACCAGCAAAGCATTTGCAAAATGCAAGATTGTAATTAATGAAAAGGTAAGATTTGCAGTGTTTCAAGCAGTCCTAAATGCATCTCTTTAAGGTGGAAGCAGCATTAAGAAAGAAGACTGAATCAGAAGCCCCCAGGCTCTGTGAGGTTCTAGGGTGCTGCGGTTTTATGAACTCTTAATCTAGGTGTCCTGGAAAAGTTACAAGTAACAGTCTCTGCTTTCATGGGAATGATGAGTAGAACAGAGAAGGCAAAGATTCCTCCTGTATTTGCAAAGACAGGGACCTATTATTAGTCACAAATTTTCATGGAAGTCTTTGAAGTTTTTGCATTCTGGTGGAAGAAGGAAAGGAAGGCAGCAGTTGCAATAGTGGCAATCACTATCCCAAAGCTTTGATTAATCCGATGAAATTTTTGCTCATTATTTAGATGTTGTCAGCTCCAGACTCCAGGTTATGACTGCGATGTAATGATTCTAGAAATCACTGAGTAAGGGTCTCTGCTGTTCCCCCCTTACAGAACCCAACATTGCAGCTGGGCCAACACTGATTGAGTTCCTACTGCATGCCAGACCCCGTGCCAGGTGCTAGGTCTTACAGAGTTACCAGTTGCATAAACGATAGTTCCTGACTTGCAGTGGTTCAATTTAGCAATGGTTTGACTTGTGATTTGTCAACATTATGGTGGTGCTAAAACCATGCATATTCAGTAAAAGCTGTACTTTGAATTTTGATCTTTGTGTGGGCTAGGAATGTGCAATACAGTCCTCTCTTGAGATGCTAGACAGCAGCAGGGAGCTACAGCTTTCAGTCAGCCACACAGTCAAGATGGGAAACAACTGGTACTCTGGACTGTGTTACCAAGCTAGGATGTTTGGAAAGTGAGGTGTACTAAACACATTTTCCACCTACAATATGTGAACATACGATAGGTTTCTTAAGGTGTAACCCCATTGTCACGTCAGGCAGCATCTGTACATTTATAAATGAAATGTTCCCCGAAGATACGATGAAGAGGACTTGGCTTTGATTTTTGAGACACTTTTCAATGTGAAAACAGATAATTTAAGCAGTAGTGGATTGAAATTGTTTGCTGCAGGAGCAGATCAGGAAGCCTGCAGGGTCACAGACAGATTCTGGGAGGGGTGATCAGTGCCTAGCTGACTCTCGTCACAACAGGATGAGTTCTCCTTCTCCCTGTTCACTGCAGTTTTATCTTTTCAAAAATGTCACATAAATGCTCTTCTGTGCGTAATCTCCTGGGACTGACCTTTTACTCAACATGATGCTTTTGAGAATTTTCTGAGTCATCCCAGTCAATAGTTTGGCCCTCTTTATTACCAAGTGGTTCCTCAGTGTGGATGCTCCTTGGTTTGTATACCCACTCACCCCTGTCAGATGTTTGGGTTGTTACCGATCACTGGCAGTTGTGAATAGAACTATTACACATGTTTATATACATGTTTTTAAAAGAACATGTTTTTATTTATATAAGGTAAAGAAGTGGGATTGCTGGGTTGTATGGCAAATGCATTTGTGGTTTAGAGGAAACTGCCGAATTGTCTTCCAAAGTGATTGTGCTTTTTTCATTCCTTCCAATAATGTATGAGAATTCCAGTTGCTTCACATTCTTATCAGCATTTGTTATTGCCAGTATTTTAAAGTTTAGCCATTTTAGCAAGTTGTGGTATTTCATCAGTTTTTATTTGAATTTCCTGAATGGTCTGTGTTATGAACATTTATTGTCCTTATATGCTCTTTGATAAAGTGTCTATTTACGTGACATACATAGTTTTGGGACACTGCGTATATATTATTTATTTAAAAATTAAAATTTAAATATAGCTGCCCTGTTCCTAGGGTCCCAAACAGAATTTCCTTATTCAAAAAGGGATTGTGAGTGTGGGGAATCACTTTATCTGTCTTTTTTGGAAATGGAAGTTATAATTCTTACTCCATTGTCCTGGAATTGGCCATCGTGAGAAAAGTCAGTAACAACGAGAATGCATGACTTTCCATGGTCCACATTGATGGGCTGAAGAATTAATGTTGGAATCTCAGCTTCTCAAGTTCTAAGATGTTGTCAGGGCAAAAAGCCCTGTAAACTTATCTCCTGCTGTGCTACAGTTTCAAAGCCCTTAGCAGAAGAGAGGAACTTTTGTGCAGATACACAGTACGCAGCACCGTTATTTTGCATGTGTGTTTCTCTGTGTCCAATTCACAGTTGGCAAAGGCTTATATAAACAATGAGCCTAGTATTTTATGCTGTGACTAGTAATTTTAAATCAGTTTTGGACGATCCTGAGGACCCTCTTTGGAGCTGTTTTTCTTCTGTTTTACTAGCAAGAGCCTGGAGTCCTGTTTGTTGTGAGTCCACTTGGCAAGGAAATTTGTCACCGTCTCTTAAGTGGGAGAAAATGAACTCACAACCTCCCACTAGCCCAGCATCAATTTAATTCACATCAGCAAACATTTTGAGCTGAGTATATGCCCAGGCTGCATTAGGAATACTGTAATGGTCCCTGGTTTCAAGAACTCTTTTGCAGCCGAATGACATTCATCACGGGGAACATCACGGAGATAGCTGGGAGGTGGGCAGGGAGCGTGGACCCTTGTTTTATAGAAGACAGAGCTGCAGAGAGGTTAAGTAACAAGTTGAAGATAGGGGATTTAAACTTTGGTTTGTCTGACTCTAAAACCTGTGCTTTTTCCAATGCACCAGTGATTTATTTTGCCATCAAAAATTTTTATGCTCAACCATATGTAATTTTATTTGCCATAATAAGGGAAAAGCTTAGGCATTAAACTCTAGGCTTCTAAAAACAGACCATTTAAGAAAGTATAAAAGCATAAATATCTCCATTCCTATTAGACTAAATTTTAGTGAGTTAAGTTTTAATATTAAATATATTAAAAATCACAAGCCTATCATGTCAAGGCTGTAAATCAAACCAATGCAAATGGTGAAGTAGCTTCCTACAGACAGCTCATCCAAATGGCCAAGGAAGAGTGCCGCCTTCCGCGGGGGCTGTACTGGGTGGAGGAAGGGGCTGCCTTATGCTAAATCTTATGTATAGAGACAGTTTTTATAAATTGCTTAAACAAAATTTAATAACCTGCCAGAGACCTTACAGAAATGAGGCAGTAAGTCCTGGAGATCCAAAAACTTTGGTTACCAGGTCATTGGCAAGGGTTCGTGATAGCCAAGGAGTCACAGGAAGCATTGAAACTAGACCGTGTTTGAAGGCTCTGCCCTCCACATCCACAACTCCAGGATCAGTTTGCACAACAGACTTTGAATCGGGCCTGATTCTGGCATCGTAGGGGATGGTGGAGCCCCGCTTGTTCCAGTGTTCCCTCCATTGAAAACCATGTGTTTCATTATCAGTGGACAGGGGAACCAATGATTGTCTGTCACGGGGGTGCCCAAGGCAGAGGTATGCAGAAGCATTGTTGGAGAGAGTTTCTTAAACATCTACAGCTAATACTCATTATTATTATTTTAATTTTGAGACAGGGTCTCACTGATTTGCCAAGGCAGGACTTGAACTTATGATCTTCCTCTCTCAGCCTCCCATAGTGCTGGGATTACAGACATGGGTCACTGCACCTAGCAATACTCTTTAAGAATATCTCCAAAAGAAGCTGATATATCCTTAAGTACGAGACTGCCTTAATATAAACCATTTTAAAGAACAAGTGTTGAGATTGCAAAAACATCTAGAACTGAGCGACATTGTGCCTAAGGTGCTACAGAAGGTAAGCAGGCTCACGTAGCCTCTGTGTGACATCTGAAGGTTCCACGGTGGGCCACCTCCAGCCGCTCCTGTGAGACTTTACATAGGGATGTGTTGTCATACCCATTGGGACTTCTGGCTCTTCTTGTTGAGGCCAGAATATAAGGGCTGGCTGCTTTTAACAGGTACATTTTCCCCTTTTGCCAGCTCAGCCCCTCATAGCTATCTTCTTTGGAGTCACTTGGGTTTTTCTGGGAGTCTGTTCTGTTCCTCAGGTTACGACACCTGCTTTGGAAATCTTCTGGCCTGCCTCAGCTCATTTTGCCTTGCTCTTCTGGTTAATGTCCTCTGGTGAGAAGGCGGTTTGTGGTTTCCCTTCTGCTCCTATGTAGAGCTAGGGCATCCCTCACACCTGCTTCACTCCCCTCTGTAGCTGAGGCAGGGCACCGAGGAGGGAGCAGGGCTTCTTTACAACACTCCAGAGGACTGGCTGCTAATTTCACAGTGCCTCTGGCGATATGCTTTCATGCCGTTTAGGGGTCTTACTTGATATTATCATGGAGCTTTAGATTTAAGAAATTTCTTTTATGGTTCACTTGATACAAAGATTAATAAAAAAGAAAATTTATCTTTATAAATTCGTATCAGTTGATAATGTCTAAAAAGAAGAATCGTGTTACATACATGTGTTTCTTCATAACCTTTTTCACTCAGTAATGTACATTGGACAGCTGGCCCTTTGTATCTGCAGGTTTCATATTTACAGGTACAACCAACTGCAGATCAAAAATGTAGTAGGCCTGGGATGGCTTCGTCTGTACTGAACGTGGACAGATTTTCCTTGTCGTTATTCTTTAAATAACACAGTATAACAGTTATTAAATAGCATTTATATTAGGTATTACAGGTAATTTAGAGACAATGTATATAGGAGTAAATGCATAGTTTATATGCAAATACTGTGCTATTTTTATATATGGGACTTGAGCATTCATGGATTTTGGTCTCTTTGGGGCTCTTGGATCCAGTCCCCCCAGGCACTGAAGGACGATGGCATATGTTTTATTGTATTAGGTTTATTAGCTGTCTGTTGCTTTGTAACAAATTAGCCCAAAGCTTACCAACTTTATAGAATAAATATTTATCTCCCAAGGTTTCGAGTGTTAGAAACACTTCTTTGTTGGGAGTTCTGGCTCTTGGTGTCTCAGGAGACTGCAGTCAGAATGTTAGCCAGGATGTCAACAAGTGCTGGGGTGAAGCGTTGACTTCCAAGCTCGCTCATGAAGCCATGTGGATTATCTTTGCAAGGTCCTTTCAAGATATGGCAGCTTGGCTTTCCCCAGAGTGAGTAATCCAGAGAATGAAACTGTAATGTGTTTTACAGCCTGATTTCAAAAGAGACATACCATTACTTTTGGCACATTCTGATGGTCAGCCAGACTGACTGTGGCATAGTGTGGGAGAGGACTACCCAAGGAGTGAGAATCGTTGGGGGCCAAATTGAGATCTAGCTACCACGATGTACGTGTGTGTGTGTGTGTGTGTGTGTGTGTGTGTGTGTGTGTGTGTGTGTGTGTGTATTTTCTCTATAACAACTGTGGCCCAAAGAGCTCCCCTCAGGCTCATTCCTCCTTAGTCCACACAGCGCACAGAGCTGGACCAGCTTTACCATCCCAGCCTCTCCTCTTCTTCCCTGTTTTACTTTCCAAATTGCAGCGATGAATTTTGTAGAATGACTTGTATTCTTACCCGCAGGCTTCTGCATTTTCTGTACACACCTTCCCCTGTTCTAATTTCAGTCTAGATATTAGCTCCACTTACAAACCCGGACCAGAGAACTCTGGTCTGGATTAGGCACCCCTGTTAAATTTTCTTCCCACATCCTTGTCTTCCTCTGCCAAATAAACACGATCTTATAAGTTATATTGATATTCCTCTCTCTGCTTCTTAAGCATGGCCCTCATGTCTTATTAATGGACTTAGGTTAGTGCTAACTTCATACTACATGGGCAACAAGTTTTGTTGAGCAAATAAATGAATATGCTATGAAACTGTCTCAGGATTCTGGGGTCCAAGGCAGCTTGATTGATAAGACATATTTTCTTCCTTCACTACCACCACCATCATCACTATCACGATCACCATAGTTCTGTTGTGTTCGTTAACTCCTCAGTGGCTCCTGCCCATCCAGGGCTCTGTTGTGAGAGCTCTTCCAGACCCAAAGTGTACCAGCCAGCATTGCAATCGAGTTTTGTTTTCATTATGCAGGCTTCCTGTGAAGTTTCAAATTAATTTCAATCCTCTCTTCACTTTTAAGGCCTCTAAAAAGGGCTATGTACCCGCCTTCCTTGGTAAACTGGGGCCTATCCCATTTCCCTAGGACGGCTTTCATCCTGGCGAGGGCTGCATGCCCCACTTCCCTGTGCCAGGGCAGCGGGCTTCCAGCCTTCCAAGCTGTGGGCGGCTCTCCACCTGGGCTTCGGGGAAGCATGCCCAGGCCACTAGAGCCGTGCCAATACCCACCTGGGTCCGATGGACCCTTAGGTTTTAAATTTCACTCCAGAACATGCATTATTTGTTTTGTTTGATTTCACCACTGTTAAAAATAGACAATAGGCGAACAGTTATTCTGCAGAGCTCTAAAATGTTTTTAACAGTCTCGTAATGTTTGAAATGAAGCTGACTGTGGTACTAAAAAATGTGGCCATCCCCTGGTACTGAAAGGATTGATTTCGGAACCCCTGCAGATAGCAAAATCCTTGGGTGCTTAAATCTCTTATGTTGTTTGTGTGTATAACCTAAGCACATTCTCCCATATGTTTTAAATCACCTCCAGATTACTTAAATTTAATACAATGTAAATGCTATGTACATGGCTATTATCATCTATTGTATAGGAGATAATGACAAGAAAAAAGTCTACATGTTCTGCACAGATGCATTTTTGGGAGTATTTTTGACTTGGGGTTGGTTGTATCCACAGATGTGCAACCCCCAGATACAGAAGGCTGATTATACTTTTTTTCTTCTTTCTTGATAGAGATTTTCCATTTTCTTGCCTAGAATCACTTAGACTCACTCAGGAAGTGAATGTGGAGAAATGGAAGCTACTCTAATAGTCTGTACCATTTGTTTAGTGCCTACTTTATACCAGGCGTGGTGTTAGTCATTTTCACCTACTCGATCCCTTTAGAGCTTCGCCGCAACCATATGCAGCAAATACTATTCACCTCACTTTGCAGAAGGTCAGGGAACTTGAATAATGTGCTCAGGATCACAGAACTAGCCATGCTGAGATCTAATCTTTTGTATTCTGATTCCAAAGCTTCCTCTCGTCACCACCCCAGGCTTTTTTGCCCAGCTTCTTGCTACCATCACATGGCATGGATGTTCAGGTTGGCTGAAGACGAATTTTTCCACTGAGAGTAAAGAGTTTAATGATTTGAAAAATTATGGCAAGTAAATGAGATGAGGCACTGTGTTTGTCCTGTTGCTGGACTTTTGAAAGGAGAGGTAAGCAAAGGAGGTTGGATTTTTTTTGGGTCGGGGGGCATGCAGTGGTTCGGATGGGCATTACTGTGCTTAGGGTCAGCCCGCGGGGGAGCTACTTCCTCCTCGTGGCTTCCTCCCTGTGGAAGCCAACCGGCCTTCCCAAGCATTGAGATCTCTCTGTGTTTCTTTCCAGCAATATTTTTAGGATCCAGAGACTAGTTGATGCCAGGCAGAACAGATGTCATACAACCTCAGTTTCCCCAGTTGATGTCCAGCCACTATTCTTTTGGGGGGTTGCTGGCGGTTGAACTTAGGACTTTGTGCTTGCTAAGTAAGCACTCTACCACTTGAGCTAAATCCCCAACCCCGCCACTATTTTTTAAAGAAGAGATTTGGTGGGCTCTCCTGGAGCCATGGCCAGGTTCTCACAGTCAGACCAACACATAAGGGTCCCATATTCCTCGCAGGCTTGGGCCTCCCATGTGGCAGCTGAGCCATCAGGCTGGCTGTGAAACGCCTTATTTTATTTTCTGCCTAACATCAGGCTGCAAATGAAAATACCTTTTCAACCCTAGTATTATTACCCCTATGGATGGCACCTTTAATGTGCGCTATTCATTGTTATAATGGCCGCACCTGTGTAGAAAGCGCACATTGGAGCTGCAGCAGCTGTGGACTGTAATTGCAAAACATTATTTTCTGCTTCTCCCTGAAAGCTTTTGTGCATGTGTGTGTGTGTGTGTGTGCATGTATGCATGTGTGCTTGTGCATATGTGCATGTGCTTGTGTGTGTGTATGTCTGTGTCTGTGTATTTGTTTCATCTGTAATGACTCTGGCCCAAGGATTCCCCCCACCCTTCTTTTAAACATAAGGCTAAATGTAAATACATTTATTTCTAAATGCATTTTGCAGAGAAAGTCACATGCAACCCCCAGTCTCCCAGCTCGCACAGTCAGCAGTGAGACTTCAGAGAGCTACTTGGGAGCGCGTGGTCTGCGGCAAGGTTTCTGCGATCGCCGCTGCTGGAGCAGTGATCTTTATGCACTTGGCACACACAGGCTCTGCCATGATTAATGCATTTGTTCCTTGATATTCAGCCCCCGGGTGTCTGCAGGACTGCGAATCAATTTAGCACTCGCAGGCCCAGATTATCACTAGCACCAAAGACATTTCCGCACCAGGGACTCCCCAGTTCAAAACAAGATTTCTAAGAACATGTTTTGTGTTTTGCTTTTTTCTTCTCTTTTCCCTTTTTCGTTTTCTTTGTGCTCTTCCGTACAGCCACTGCAGCCACTGAAAAGCTGCTAGTTGGTTAGCATTTCAGGTTGTGCTTTTAAAGTCAGCACTGCAGCCAGTAATTGGAGGTTTATGTGGAAGCAGCCCATTGACCACCCAGGCCCTCTCTCTCCCTGGGCAGCAGCCAGCCATTGCCCTGGGGGACCTATTGGGACACATCTGATCACTGGCTCATGGGAGGTGTATTATGCAGTTAGCAAGTTCCTGGTGGATGATGAAAACTGTTGGCCAGTCTGCTTCCCTCCTTCCCTTGCACCTATCTTGTTTGGAAAGACTTCCAGGCACCCACTGTGGCTGTCAGCCAGAGGATGAACATGGAGGAAACTGAGGCAGTGCACTGGCACAGACTAAGTGGCCACCCTTGATTGGGTGACCACGCTCCTGATCAACTAACTCCAAGGGTTAGGGAACAGAGGACAGTGAAGAGGGACTTGGGCATATTGCAGGAATGACATGTTTGCGTGTCCTGAGAAGAGCAAATAGCGCTGCAGCTCCCCTTGGCTATGCACAGAGCACAGCAATAACTTCCTGGTCTTGCGGTCCTCTGCATGTGGTGGTATAAAGGCCAGGCATCGTCGTCCTAAAGAAGACTGTGGTTTATTGCTGTGATGATGGGTGCTGGCTGTGCTTGCTCCTCCTTTGTTACTTATTTTTCTTTAGAGGATTACAGTACATAGCCCTTCAAATAAACTTACACGTCTCTCTTACCTGCCTTATTTTTTGAAAGCATGTTTGGTGATCAGATGATCAGGATGAGTACAGCTGTGTCATTTTTGAATGCTCAAGATACTACTTTAAAAATACTGAAATACATAGAAATAAAATGGAAAACTATTTAGCTAGCCAAACTTGGGCCTATTTTTAAAAAACAGAAGTAAATATCAACTAAAACAGGGGCTGGAAATTTAGCTCAGTGGTTAGAGTGCTTGCCTAGCAAGTGCAAGGCCCTGAGTTTGATCCCTGGCACCCTCCCCCAAAGACACTGTAAACAGAAAATGTGGCTGTGGTTCTATACACCTTTTATCAAGCTCTGTAAGAGTTAAGAAGTCTGTGAGATTATTTTTTTTAATCTGGTAAATTCAGTGTGATTGATTCTTCTTCCCTTGAAGAACCTGCCTAATTGGTGAGAAGGGCTTTCTGTTCTATTATGCATATGATTAGTACTTTTATAGTGACTTGGTTTCTTTTACTGTGTTGGTGTTGTGCCGTGGTAATAAGAGAAAAGAAGCCGAAGCAAAATTCTTTATTGACCCATGTAAATGAGATTATAAATAAGCTGGCTGTCGAGGTTGTGGCAGCTGCTCATTCAGCTCCTGTCCAGAAGGTGGCAATATTTCCTTAAGAATTTGTGAGAAAACGCAGGCTTCAGAAAATGACAATTTATTTCAGGAAATTGTATTTTGTTCTGTTCTCAAAGGTGCAGTACAGAAATATGTGGTCCTCACACCCGTATTCTCCCTTTATTCCTGATAGATTAAAGAGAATATTGTTTCTTACTTTCTCTGGGGAGCACATTTAAATCATTACAACTTTCAGGCTGGAAGGAATTGATGTCAAAACGAATTCATGTAGCTGGAAATTTCAGACTGTTTGTCTCCCCGCTTCTCCCCACCCCCTGGAGGAGGGTTGTGTTTTGGAGGAGGGGGTCTGGGTGACATTTGTTACATCCATAGACATTCAGTCTGATGCCCAGGCCAGTGAGCAAGTCATACTTTCTGAAAATCCCAGCGACCCCCAGGTGGTTCTTTGCAATGGTGACTCTTGGCTCCATCTGACGGCTCTTGCCTCTGAGTGCTTCTCCATGCGGTGGAGACTCAGAAGTGAGAGGCAGGAGAGTGAAGACCTTTGATCGGGGTGGGGAGACAGTGAAATGATGCAGCAGAGTAGGCTGCTGAGATCTGACTCCTGGGAGTCCCATTTAGCCCACATCATGCCTTATCCCCCCATTTCCCAATAAGTTTCAATTTTTTCAAAGCATGGTGGTTGTAGACACATACACACAGAGATGGTGTGGTTTGACGTAACTTTGAGAACTGCTGTTCTCTTACCCATGACTTGTTTCTGACCAGAATATCTATATGGAACAGCCTCATTTTCCTAGTTGGAGAGAAGATGTGCACCAAAGGTTAAAAAGGAAAGTTCGAAAATGCCAAATATCTAAAATGGCAGTAGATATGGCAATCACCCTGATCTGACCATTACACATTGTATAGTGCAGGCACTGAAATGTCACACTATATTGCATGAATATGAACAATTACTATGAGTCAATTAAAATAAAAGTATGTTAAAAAGTAAAGAAAGTTTTAGTTAAATATTATTTAGTTATAGGAATTGCTTTAAATTATGGCAAAAAAAGTAACATTTTAAACTGTGTATGGAGCCAGGCCTTTTATGTTGGAAGGATGGACATTATGTTCATTCCTCATAGATTTTTCACTTGGCAGTCTTACTGTTCCCAATCTGTCACTCTCTCCCTCAAATGCATCCATGTGAATGAACACCACACACACACACACACACACACACACACACACACACACACAAGTTTCCAGTAGGATAGGCACTTCAGCTCCTTACTTCTGGCTCAAGTGTTTTCATTGCAATTCATAATTCCTCTTGGGTGGAGAATAGAAAGTGACCTCTCCAGCCTAGTCATATGGTCCCATCTATTCCACATGCTAGACATGGGAGCCTCATAGCTTCATTCTTTGTTTCCGTGGCCATGACATGGCTGCCTCTCTCTCGGACCTGGCTAAGACTTCTTCTTCTGAGGTTCTTATTTTTCCTCCCCCCAGCACTCCCAGCCCCCAGCCTCTGAGTTTCTGCCCATCTCTCTGGCCCTGCCTTGACGTATGGCAGAGCTCCCATCCTTGTATTACTCCTGAATGGGGCAGAAGAGGTCTTCTGCTCTGCTGCAGATAGGGTGCACGTGTGAGATGACCCAGGCTTGACAGAAAGAAGACAAACCTTCTTCACCTAAGCACATCAACTAGAAATTTTAAAATAGAAAAAACTGCATTATACATGAACATATAACACACCACAGTACAAAACAATATGGTCAAAGAGTGACATTTTGTCTTTTTCAAGTCAATAACATCGACTTCTCCTAAGGCTCAGAATCTTCCTTCTATAGCTATAGCTGATTTAGAATTTTTCTGAAGCTACTAGATCCATGTCCAGAAAGAAACTATGGCATCTTTATGGATCTTCGTTAGTCACAAGCCTCTGTCTGCTGAGTGATTGTGGGGAGGGGAGGGTTAGTAAAATTCATTGCATTACTCTGGTGTGCAGGTTAGCCTCTGCTTCTTTGGGTCTCTGGATTTTCCTTCCCTAACTTTGTTCCTCCCCCGGGTGGCATGAGAGCTCCTAGAGGTGAAGCCCATCTGTGTCCACACTGTCTTCTAAGTTGAACCACTTCCTAGCCTGGATCCTGCAGAAATGCTGGTTCTGTCTGGCTTTTGGGAGGCTGGTGTGTTGATTCCTATTGCTGGCTTGGAATCATTTGCTCCTTTTCTTAATGCCCATCTGAGAGACTCATCGTCCTAGTCCATCCTGTGCTGGTCCCATAACCCACCCCATACCAAGCCATGTGACTTCTCTGGAGTCCCCCTACATGTCACTGGGGAAGAGGTGTCAGCAGGCCCATCAGACCATCTCTACCGTCCTGTCCCCTGGGCCACCACACCCTGCTGAAGCCTGGGAAGGTGCCACTAGTACAGAGTTTGCTGGTTGTTCCATACCTTGCTGAGTATTTCCAAAACTCTACCCTCACCTCAAAGATAAGAGTGCTTGGGGGAACCTTGATATCAGAACTTGCTTTCTTAGCTTTTCTCATCTCGTCTTACCATGATCCTCTAGTAGAAAGGGCAGCTTTTGGAATTAAAGTCTCTGAATCTTCCCTCTGTGTGTCTTCCTCTTTGGCATATACTATGTCTATTTTAGGGCAAAATTGTAATGGCCAGTCATAAGAAAGCTCTTAAAAATTTTAAGAAGCTCTTAAAGAAAGAGCTACTGCTCTTCACTTCCCAGAGGACTTTGGTTTCCTACCTCTGCCTCAGGTATCAACATTGCAATTCGTAAAACCCCTTGGACAGAGAATAAGAGGTGGCCACTCTGACCTGTTCACAGGTGGGTCTACGATAGGCCCACCGAGAGAAGCTCTTCGCCTCCCAGCCTCTCCTTGGTACTCTGTGGAGGCTAAAACAGATGGAGCAGCTGTACCACTAAAAACCCTAAAAGTCACTGAATGATGAAGGTGTATCAGAATTCTCATGCAAAAATTCTGTGAATTAAGCACAGATTGTCTATTAAATATGGAAAAAAATGACTCTGAAATAGACGGTTATAGGAGCATGCTTGCACCTCCACTGTTGATACCAGCACCAGTTGAGTTCATTTACTGTTGGTTAGTAGGAGATTATAAACGTAAATTTCAATGGTATGTGTGAAGCTCAGCCTTAGTCAATATTTACACATAATGATAGTTCTCATCAAGGCATAAGGACTTAGTTATGATTATACATCACAACCCATATATAAACAGGATTTTAATTATCATCAGCAGCAACAACAACAAACATTTATTGAGGAGCTACCCTGTGCCGTAATTGAATTAATGAATGTGTTAATCATTGTTTCTTATTCCCAGAAACAGTTGTTCAAGTTCAGTCTCAGTCAGATGACATAGGACCAGGACAAAAATCCTTGTCATTGGCAAAGATTAGCTTTGCCTGTAATAGGAAGAGGTTTTCGCCAGTATTTGTAAGTGAAACTAAAGTTTTCCCAGCAATACCAGCCAGGCAGGGCACCACCAGAAGTCTGTGTCTGCATTGGCCTTTTCGGAACTCCCAGCAGTAGGACGTTTATACACGGAGGCCCTGAGGTCCCGGGAAGAGTCTGAGTGTGGGGCAGGTTAGCCCAGGCTGTCCTCTTGCAGCAATGTCCGGTGTCTTTCCTTGCTATCTGTCTGCTATGTGCCATTGCTCGACCCTGAGTAGCCACTGGTGGACATGAGCTGTCCTGTCCTCCTGAGTCCTCAGGGCCCCGTCAAGCTGGTTTTGGGTATCACATTGTCCTGTGGCAGAGCTGTTCTCTTCCTCCTCAGTGCCTCCTGCTGGCATCGATCTGGTCATCGCTCTGGCCATGATGGAATAACGTCCTTCCAAACATCCAGCTGGACTTGAGGCTCAAGTGCAAGGGTAGCATGGTTTGCAGGCTTCTGCCATGTGTTTGGTAGGATGACGCTTTCATTTCATTTCATTTCATTTCATTTTTCTCATTGCATATTCCATTTAACTCACTCCTACTCCCAAGCTTTGTGAACCTGTGCCCAGATCACTTGAGGGATGGGTGGGAAGGCACACATGGGGCACTGCCCTGAAACACCCATGATTGTCTCTCAGTTCTCACACTTAGCCAGTGTCTCTAGAGCTGATGCATTTTGACCGTGGCTATCGTGGCTTCTTTGCTGGGGAGAGTTGGTCCCACCCTGTTCCCAGGCCAAGAAGCCAAGGGCAACTCTTGTCCCCTGCTTGTTTATGAGACCATTGAGACAGGATATTTTGCTGAGATTTCAATTCTGCTTCTTTCTCTAAGTCACTTCATTCTTCCATTCCTATCAGAAATCTAGGGTTTGCCCTCTCTTACCTCAAAAGCAGAAACTTTTTCTTATTTTTGGAAAAGCCCAAGCTCAGGGGAAATTGCATGTCCCCAGAGAGGAAGGGAAAACATTGAGAAGGGCTGTGAAAGACCCTTCATGTTGGCCTGGGAGGAGGTTAGAGTTTTATCCGTAGTGGGGAGCATGTACCCCCAGTGCTGGCCACCCAAGAGAGGCGCACACTTGGAAGGCACGACTGCCTGATGTGCCTCAGAGGCAGAGGGCTTCCAGTTTTGCCTCCGATTTTCTGAGGTCTGTGAACAGAGCCGAAGCAGCTGAGCTGCCACATCCCAAAGGCTCAGGACTGTGGTGAGTCTGTGGTATTTGTGTTCCTCAGTGTTCCATGACCAATGAGGCCTCTTCAGTGGATGACACCTCTTGAGAGCCTGTGTGGCCTGTGGGTAGGGAGCTCCAATAATGACTGTGTTTGACTTTTCTATTCATCATGGGGATTGGTACTTGGAATTTAACTTAAATTGATTTAAAGAAAAATAAGGACTTGTGGTATTTCTTGGACTTTCTGTTCTAAGGAATGGTCGTTGACACTCTGTCCAGTTCTTCCACCCCTCAGAAGGGTCCAGCACAAATAAAATCCATGCTGCTTCATGCTGGCAGGCTTCATTTCCTGTCATGAGCATGCTCAGTTGACAATTTTGTGGGACACTGACAGCATAAGAATTACCGAACAATCAGCATCGACATTTCTAGTTCTTAATACAGAAAAATAATTTTTTTTATTGTGATGCAACGTCCAGAACATATGAAAGCAGCAGGTTGAACTTGTTATATGTGACAAGTTTACTTAGTGGTTTAGGAGCCTGCAGACAGAAGGGCAGGATGTACAGACAGCAAGAAGCAGAACAAGTGGGAGAACAATGGTTTGGATTGTGAAATCAAGTTAAACTTTCCACGGGATGGCCTGGTTTAGGAGGGAGGCTTTAGTCATTAGTCAATAGCACCTCTTGACTTTATGCTCCTTCATATGGCAGCCTGCATAGCTCAGAATTATACATACACTGTGTATTTCAAAATAGGTGAGAGTAATGTCAAACATTTCACTACAAAAAATAAGTGAAGTGATGGATATGCTAATTAGCTTGATTTAATCATTCTACATTTATATGTGCATATCAATACATCATGTTGTCAAATAAAATAATAGTAATAAAAATATTGGTGCAGTGGAAACTATTGAGTTCCCTAAACCGCTCGGCATGGATCTTAGAAGTTAAACAATGGTGGTAGTTCTCTATTTTCTACCTGGAGGTTTCTTGCACATAGCAGACGATTATCACTGGAGATACAGAAGGATTGAAGGCCCTTCCTTTGGACACTTTAATCCTGTGGGAGTGAGTTTAGAATCCTAGTGGCACAGGAAGAACCTGATAAGAAGGAGTCTTCCTATTTACTCTTTCTTTACTAAGAAAATTTGGGAGACAGGCTATGATGGAGGAAAGTATGTGTGTTCTGTAGTACACACCCTTAGGCCATGCACTCTCCCCTTTATCCTGCCTTTGTTTTGCAGGAAGGCATGGATTTTCACTGATCACCCCCCTTCCTACCCTGGGAATGGTAATCACCAGACATATAGTAACACATAATAATACAAAATAATTTGTCAAAGTAATACATAATTTGTCTTCTTGGTGATTAAACTCACTTGTCTGGTTGGCCATTTTTTCGTTTTACTAATCAGTTTTTTTCAGAAATAAAAATTACAAATTTGTCTCCCTTGTGCAATGTTTGACCATGTGAATTAATAAGCCAGAAATCAGGAAATGTAACAAGCAATGCTATTGAAAATCTCCATTCTAAATGTAGAAGGAACAAGTGATCCCCATTTAGGGGGAGGAGAGGATGTGGGCATAAATGAAGTGGTCTTTATGTGTTACGTATTTCATATGTGTTATTTCATTGAATCTTCACAATTTATATGAGCCAGGCCCTAGTGTAACCATTTTGCAGGTGAAGAAATTGAGTCTCAGAGAGGTTACACACTGTTTAGGGGCTCACATAGGCAATTCAGGAAACTGGAGCTTAAACGTGCTTTATCTGTACCTAAAGTCCATATTCTTCACATCCTGCCATATTGCCTCTTAAACTTAGAAACTGAACACGGAGTGCAGTTGCTGCAGACAGAAGGGCTAAGAGGTATCTAGAACTGCAGGATTTGGGGTAGTTGGTAATGAAATGGAACCTACAAAGTAACTGGCCAATTATTTGATCATGTTATGAGACAGAGCTCTGACAGCTCATCTCAGAGCATGGGCTAAATGGTTGGGTTTAGATTAAAATGTTTGAAAAATGCACAAGAGGGTTAAAGTATAATCACTTTCTATTGCTTTATTTAAGTCATAAAAAAGATTAACATGTACTAAGCTGAACTGAAATGACAGGCGCAAAGCTAACAAGAAGTAATTTTGCTTTTGACAGATCCCCTTCCTTATTCCTCCACTCGCTCCAGATGGAGGATAATGTAAACTTTGTATCATAGGAATAAATGCCTATTGATTGATTAAACATTGATGATGTCGCTCTGCCTCCATCTGTATATGAGAGTGGCTGTTTTCAGAATTAACCCTTCTATGGGTCTGACACATGTTATCAAGACGCATCCTGAATTTTGGAAGCCAGACTGCCCACAGCTGTGCAATTATGTAAACTAGGCTATTTTCCAGACATCATTTGCATGCAATGGTAAAAAGCTACTTTTGTAGTTTAGTTTAGATACAACACACATTGGAATACTGTTACTGACTTCATTTTTTTCGGGTGTACACGATGCCTCCTAATTATTTGGGACTTTCCTTTAATTCCACAATAAACAGATTTTTTCTAACACCATAAAGGAGTTTCCCATATAGACAAAATAAACATCTTTCACATGCGCTGTTTTTCTTGTTAAGGCGGTCTTTTTAGTCTGATGAGAAATATGTGTATCTTCTTCCTTTTAGTCAGAGCGGAAACTAAAACAGGGTCCTGTATCTATCTCTTTTCTTTTATCATAACAGCAGCGTTTCTACACTGCACAATCCTTCATTTGGCCTGTAATTTTAGATCTTGAGAATTGCTGTTGGTTTTTACATGAAGTCCATCTCCTCTGGGGTCCTGTCCTTGACAGGGGTCCTAGGAACAGGCCTAATTGGTAATCTTGCTTCTGCTACATATCAGTCTTGAAAGCCTAGTGATATAATCCCAAATATTCATTCCCTCCCCCATTCATCAACATCTTACTGAGCAACTGACATGAGCAAAGCCTTGATACACACTGTTGAAGGGCACAAAAATATGAAACATAATAACTGCCTTGAGAATTTAGTAACAAAAATAAAATATGCACACATAGATCTAGATACAAGACTGATGATAAGAATTGCTATGAAAGGGAATAAGTTAAAGTGGAGGGGACCTCAGACAACAGAGAGATTTAATGTAAGGCCATAATTTATGAATGCGTTGTGCATAAACCTAGCTAAATCCTTCTTGAACACTTGTTTGCCCACCTCTGTTCTAATTCAAGGCTTCCTTTTATTGATCACATGTCAGAAGTTATTCTGTCCTCAAAGATTTAAGAGTAGTTTTCTAAAAGTTTCAAGTTCCATCCCCCTTATTCTTGGAATAAAATGACTTAACAGTGTCCATTAGGTGCTATCAGTTGTAGATTCCTAACTAGCCAGCATTCTGGACATCAGTTGTCATGAATTGATAGTAGATTAGTGTGGAAAGGGACATGTATAGGTTGGCAAGAAGTCTGACTTAATAGGTAGGATAAAATATTGGGTGTTATTTCCAGAGCTGACATTTGTTCATTTGGTAGTCACTTAACTGCTCTATATTTTAGTTTTTATAGCAATAAAATGCATATACTAAGATTTCAGAAGCCATTATTGGAAATTAATGGTAGAATAGGTCTTTAGAATCCAATATTTTAAAAGAACATCATTTGATCAATGTTCAGGTATGATATACAAGAAGATAAGTTAAAATACCCTTGAAGTAACATTATGACAGTATTGCAGATCTATAAAAATATACAAATAAATACTGTGTCACCTACAATTTGAAATGCTACTTGAAACTTCAAATGCAGCATATTGTTCTAGGCTCATCAGTTTCCCTGTGTCTTCTTATTCTTTATAATTTTTCCAAAGGGTTGGAGTCTTCTAAGTTTCCCTTCTTCTTGTATCAAACGAATTGCTAAATCCTGATAATCCAGCCTCATAAATGTTTCTCAGATCTGTGTCATATTTTCCATTGTCACTACTATTGCCATAGATCTGTCATGATTTTCTCTTTAAAATTGGGTCAGTACTTCCTGTTGCCTTAAATCTTGCCCCAATATTCTCTGTCTTTAAATTTCTACCAGAATAATTTATGCAAGGAGGGGAAAAGGGGCTGAAGGGAGGGGAGGGAAACAGGGAAGAAAAAGTAGAAGCAAAAAGCCTTGTACTTCCAAGGTTTTCTGCAGCAATCAGCTACAGATTGAGCAGAGGCTTAATATGAAAGCACAAAACCATAGCCCACCATCTCCTTTTGTAAATAATTTTTTTCTTTATTATTGGAAAACAATTAATGCACCAAACCCTTCAAAAAGTAAAAATCACTGATAGAGAACAAATACCAAGTTCCTTAGCACAGTACCGGCAGCCCTCTGTGAACTGCTTGTAGCTAGCTCTTCCTCTCCATCCCCTGCCATATCTTGTGTTAAATTTCAGCAATGCTGCCTTGCTCTGCAACCCTCCACCTCAAAACACCTATATCTTTGAATGCCTCACCTGGGTGAGCCTTTTTGCTAATATTCTCTCTGCCTGAAATACTTTTCCTAGTTCTCGTAAATTCAGGTCCCAACTTATTTCCTCTAGGAATTTTCTCCTGCTTTACCCTCCCTAAAATCTCAGCTTTATCTTCTACCTCTAAGATCTCATCATATCCTTTGAATGCCCATATTACTAGCCTCACTACACTATACAGTATCAAAAAAAACCTACCCATGAATGGATAAGTCCTGTCACTAGACTTAGTCACTCAAGAACTTGGAATGTGTCTGACTTACCTTGGTACTTTCAGTACCTCAGCACTGAAGGTATTTAATATATGTTTAGTAACATCTTTGCAATCTCCAACATATCACGACGCACCCATTGGTGTACAGAAAATTTCTAACTCTATCAACGGAGGGAAACTATTCCTTCCTTTTATCTCTTGACTTTTGCTCCCACCAAGGGACCCAGTTCTCTAGCCATAAAGACACCAAAATGCTGGAAACTTGTGTTTGACTTGGTGGGTAAATTATACAGGCAGAACTTAGCTTTCTGAACCCAAAGGGGAGTCTTTGACAGACTGGCTGTTGATTGACCAACCGAAGAGACGCTGACGTTTGGTTTCCAGGAGTATAGGGCATGTGAAGTTGGTGGGTAGACAGGAAAACAAGCAGGAGTCGTTTCCCCACATGGTACAGTACCTAGTGAGGTACCCTGGCATTGTGCCTGCCTCTTGGGAATCTGTGTTACTCAGGTCACCTAGCAACTGGTGAGATTTGGAGCAGCTTATATTTGAAGATGTACTAATACCTATATTTGTGGTCTGCCTGAATCTGGGGTATCTCATGAGAATGCAGTTTTGCTCTCTGGACTTAAAATGAAGTCCGTTGAGTACCTGGTTTGTATGGTCTTCTAATAGAGTTAAGAACAAGAGTGTAAAAGTAAAGCTTTCTTCTTTTACTAAGAGTGAATCCAGACTCCTTCGCATGGCCAATGAAGTCATCCAAAACCTCTCTCCATCACTGTGCCCTAGGACCTTTCCCTTCCTTTTGCCTCCATCCCTGGTCCACTCTGCTTCTGCCCACCATACTAGTGGTTTTGCTCTTTGTCACTCTCCCACTGAACCAAGGCTGGCCTTGTGACCAATTGAGCAACAGCACACAGTGGATGTAGCCCTGATCTAGTTCTGGCCTTGCCTTTAAAAGGACAGGCAACTCCGTCTTCTCCCTGGGAAGCTCAGCACCGTGCTAGAGGAAGTCAGAGCAGCTGCATGGCCAGGATGTGTGAGGGGGAACCGAGGCCTATCTGTCCTTCCCACCTCAGTCTCTGGCCAGCACCCACTTTCTGACATGTGAGTGATTTACCTTTAGCAGCTCATCTAATGGCACCTTAGTGGCACCAGCTGGCACCACATAAAGCAGAGAATGCACTGTCCCAAAAAGTCCCACCTAAATCACAAAACCATGAGCAAATGAATGGGTGTCAATGTCATAAGCCACAGGTTGGGTACTGATGGTTAGCGAGCAGTAGATACCCAGAAGGTTTGCACACCTCCCAAGCTCCTTTCTGGCCCTGGACCCTTGAACAGGCCCTTTGTCTACACAGAGCGAGTCTTTCCTGTCTGTGACATAGCTCCTCATTTTCGTTCTTTCTATCCACGGAGTCTGACTCCCCAAAACAACTTATTAGAGCTGGTTTCCTGTTTTAATTTCTGAGATGTCTCTTACTGTTCGACCTTGAGTAAGTAACCGATCTTCTCTGAGCCTCAGCTATTCTTATTTTTAAGATGGGAGGCATTAATAATATACCTTGTAGGTTCATGAATGGGGTTAAATGAAACAGTTTGTATGAAGTACTATATGCAGTGCCTTGCACAGAGTAGGCGCTTGACAATATGTGAGTGATTGGTCTCAGCTCAAGAGGGAATTTTATCTGAAATTATCTTTTGCTTCCAAGTCTTATCGAAGTGCTGATGCCTGGGGCTGGGAGAGTAGTGTGGGTGGCTCCTAAAGCATCAGTTACCCTGGATGAGGACAGCTAAGTGTCGTCTGTATTGATGATGTTCAGACCCTCCAGTGGTTTGGGGACCGGACATGCAATGGTGGCAGTAACCGAGAGACTTGAGTCTGGTGCGGCGTTAAAATTCTACCATGACAGCTGTGGTCATCTCTTTTTATTTGCATGGTTCTGGACGGGAAGCCCAGGGAAAATAATGACCCTCATTTGTATCAGTTAGGGTCTCAACCTGCTCTGAAATGTTCTTCATTAGCCTTGTAAGCTGTATTTATTTTCATTACTTTTGTGCTTTCAAAACCATTTGCTGCTGCCTTTTTCTGGACATTTCTCCCTGCAGATTTTTTTTTTGTTTCTTCTGGGAAGTGCATCTTTTTATCTCTCCCTTATGTCATTTATTTTTATAGAACATACAGTTCTCATTGTTGCTGGCACATGACTTCCCCCCTTCCCTGAACTAGGTCTCTGTTGGGAGCTGACTCCCTCCTACCTGCACAGGTCCCTCTGCCTATAATCTTTCCACTGACCTGGAAGTCATCTTCCCATAATTGTGCACACATAGACTCTTGAAGGTTTGAACTTTTAAACAGCTCTGTTCTAGGGTGACGATCACTCAGGTGACCACATTTGAATTCCAGAGAAAGTGTTTGATTGGAAAAATGCTCGTTTTCCCTTCTTAGAGCAATATGACAACTGATTAACAACAAGGAATGTCTTCTAATGTCTGGGCTAGTGTGCAGCCTTTGAAGAAAAAGACATCAGCTCGATATGCCTGAAAACCCAGGACACAACTGCCTGGGAGCTGCGGCTTCACTGGGAGAAGGGAGAAGTCTGGGACTACGTGCCGCTGTGCCCTGGAGACACTCCCAGAACCTGGTGGGAGTCAGTGCATTAGACTTTTCGGTCTCTGTGCCCCTGACAATTGCAAATGGGCCTGCAGAGAGCAGCTGCCTCTCAGAGGCAGAAACAAAACTCTCCTTCAAGGTGCCATTGTGAGAGTAGAACATATTTGGTATTTACTACAGTCCCAGCTCCCATGTGGTTGTCTCACAGTAACAAATGTAATTCTGCTAGTAACTGTTTTGGTAAATGAGTCATATTGTAGCAATCTTCATGAATCAAAGATAATTATATTTTTCCTCAGCTAACACTGGTTAAGAAAACTCTCTCATTCTTCAATTAGCTGTCTTTTCACTCTAGTATTCATCCAGAGGGTCTTTCATATAATTTTAACCTAGTTCCTTTCTCCCTTTTCCCAATCGGTTAATGCCTTTTTGATTTTTACGCCTCCCCATGTTTTCCTGTATATTCTTCATCTCACTGTTCTTCTTTTTGCATTCATGGGAAACCACTGCAGTGGATTAAATTAGGCTTGCCCGGAGGGGACAAAGATAACATTCTTCCATAGCCAGGAGAGTTATTTATAAACCATGACATTCGTTTTTCATCCTTCAAAGAGAAGGTTATTGTTCACATCTCATCTGTCTAACACTAACTTAAAATCTTCTTCAGAAAGACTATGGAATGGAAACGGAATTGCCTTTAATTATAGCTACTGTTTTTGACCATATGTACCAGAAAACTGTCAAGAGCTTTACACATTGTTTTTGACATGTCACAGTGATACTGAGAATTAGCTGTTTTCTCCATTTAACAGATGAGCAAACCGAGGTTTAGAGGTTAAATGATTTGCCTAAGGTCATCAGCTGGGTCAGAAATATTAGAACCAAGTCATGATTGGAGCATCTACTATATAGTGTCTACATTTTTGCCTTAGTCTGTTTGTACTTTTATAACAAATTACTGGAAACTGGATAATTTATGAACAGCATGTCAATTCCTCTAGTTCTGGAGACAGGAAAATCCAAGATCAAGGTGCCAGCAGTTTCTGAGTGTGATGAGGGCTGACTTTCTCTCCACTTCCAAGATGTTGTCTTGTCCCTGTGTCCCTGCATGGCACAAGGCAAAAGAGGCCAGATGCAAGTGACACCTTATTAGTGGAGCTCTTGTGACCCAATCATCTCTCAGAATCCTCTTATGTATTACTATTGCTTTGGGGATTAAATTTCAGCATGAATTTAAGAGGAGATCCAAATATTCAAACTGCAGCACTCCTCTTACTTATCAGGTACAGTACACCATCACTCTTCTGCTCTTGCCCAATTTCAAAGTGGATGTGGAATCATTAGACATTAGATTTAAATTAGTGGAGTCAGCTATGGTTTGCTCCATGACACATGACTGGGGACCTGTAAGAGCTGAGGCAGGACCCAGCCTCCCCAGCTTCTGTTTCTTTACTCATACATGCTTTTCCTGATTGTAGTGGGGTGTCTGCAAAATTGGAATAGAGACTACCTTGTCACTGAGGCCTTTGAACTCACCTTTGTGTCTTGCTTTCTTCTTCTTGGTCCTTACCTTTCTAGAAATCACCCAAGCAGATCTTTCTTGCAGAGATTCCAAAACATCTGGCCAGGGTCTGGGCCCAGGTAGCAGGTAGTTCCAATGTGCAGCCAGGTTGGGCTTCTTAGCCCTTCACACACAGAGCCCAGATTCTGATGCAGTGGAACTGGGGCCCAAGTGTCTGTGCTTCTATAAGATCACAGGGGCCCTGTGTGGTTTGGATAAGCATCCCCCAAAGACTGATGGGTTAAGGGCTTGTTTGCCACCCTGCAGTGCAATTAACAGAAGGAGCAACATTTAGGAGGTGGGGCCTAGTGGGAGGAAGTTAGACTACTGGGGATGTGTCCTTGAAGGGATATTGGGACTCCAGCTGCATCCTGTTTTTCTCTTTTCTTCTCAGCTGCTATGAGATGAGCAGCTGTGTTTCATCCTGTGCTCCCTATCATGGTTTGTGCCTTGCCACAGGCCCAAAAGTAGCACAAAGCTGGGAGCCTGAGAGATTTGGCTTCAATTTGTCTAGAGTGTGGTCAAAGCACCAGTATTTAAAAAACTCCTCTCAGTGTGATATTAATGAGCTTCCAGAGTTGGGAGCCTCTTGTGCAGGGGTTGCCTGCTCTACTTCTCTTGTCAGAACTTGTTTTCATATGTGTTGTATATCCAGAAAAATTTCCAGACCTCCAGAATCTGGAGGATTTTTTTGTGGGAGGAGGGAGGACTCATTCTCTTTAGGTTTCCCTTTCCCTGCAACACTGGTTCCTAACTAAGACTTGCCTTTCTACTAGACCTTGATCACTGTGTAGCCCCCAAACCTCAGCTTTTTGCCTACTAGGTGACCTTGGGCAAATCTGTCTACCACCCTGGGTCTTGGTTTCTTCATTGTGAGAACATGGAACCAAATGCCCAGAAGGTCTGTTCTTCCCCAGACATTCTTGGTTTTACCAGAACAGGGGCATTGTCCTTCTGGTGAAGATTTGTGATTGCTGCTGCTTTGGGAAGGAGAGGGCTTGGGGAGCAGGTGGGAAGGCAGGTTGGAGGAGCAGGTGGTGGCTGCTGCCTGGGCCTCTCTTCCTTTTGGGGAGCCTTTGCCCTATCCCACAGCCAGGTCCACTAGAGATGGATCATGTGAAACTGAAATACCCTTCCCTGGCCACTACTTGGGCCTGAAGGAGACCTACCAGGGAATAGCTCAGCAGAAAAATACCTGCCAGCCTCTCAGTCATTTCCAAGGTGATATTAACCCAGGGGCATCTGCACAGCAGCCTCTTTACCCATTTCTCCATCTGGGAGCCTCCCTGGTTGTATCAGTTCCTCCTCCTGAAACCGGTGAGCCAGTGGATGGATGTGACTGTATGGCTTCCCAGGGAATTCGTTCAGTATCTTTCATGTCAGTGATATCTATGAGAAACAGGAAACTGTTTTCCCATCTCATTCACATAATAGATAAGATGAGAAATTAGCTGCTGGATGAGCAACCTGGGGGCTGTTCATTTTGTCACAATAAATAAGGCTGTGCTGATGCTGGCATTGTGCAAGTGCTTGGGCATGTGCTGTACTTCCTCATTTGAGAGACCTCCCCCCTCCCCCAGCTGAAGCCCACACATGGTTCCTTTTCTGTTTTTCCTTTGGACCCAGCTCAGAGACATCTGGATCTGTAGTTTTATGGCTACCTGAAGCTTTACCACTGGGCAACCCCTTTCCCACAGCCCGTCCCGACCCCTCCACACCATGATGAGCTATGACCTTCACCCTTTAATGATCTACAACCTGCTCCATGGGAGTGGACCATGCACCCGTAGTGTCAGTGCCCTCTACCCTGTTAGATGTGTGGCCTCTGTGGTTCCAGCTCAGGCTTCTGAATCAGAATCAGCATTTTTGCAAGATCTCCACTTGATTCATTCCTATGCACAGCAAAGTTTAAAGAGCACAGAGCACTGGCCTAAAGGAACTAAAATGTATTTTGTAAATTCTGGAAATGCAGAGTTGGAGATACAGCTTTGGTCTGACTGGGGACTTCTGTTGCAGCACCCTGCCTCCAGGCCATTCTCTCAGTACACTCTATCATTAGCCACATTGCTGCTCAGGGACAAAGAAGGAGACATGGCCGAGTCTGTGAATATGGTAAGCACATTGGTACTGCTCTCCATGTCCAAACCTTTTAGAAAGTGAGTGCCCACACTGAGACCCAAAATCTGCTTATTTATCACAAAGTGTCAACACTCTAATTAAACCTGAATACTGATGTTATAGTTTAGAAAAAAACAACATGGCGACTTGGCTTGTGTGCTGACAGAGAGGGCTCTGCATGCCCGCTGTGGCATGCATGCCACAGGCTCACCCTCATGGTCCTAGAGGAAGGCCCTGGATCCTCTCACACACAGGAGGAAGGGGTAGGTTTTTCTCGACTGCCTTTTTTAGTACTGTACTTACTGCTATAAGAAACTGATGGGTTGGAAGGTGTGAAGAAAATGAGAGCTTGGGTTAATGTGATAATTAAGTTAGAGGTGAGGGTTCCTCGCTGTATACAAATATTAAAGATAGACCTGGTTTTAGTTTCCTAGTGCTGCTGTAACAAAGCAACACAACCACCCAGTGTCACTAACTGGGTGGCTTGAAGAGCAGAAGTTTATTGTCTCACAGTCCTGGAGCCTGGAAGTCTAAGATCAAGGTGTCAATATGTTTGGTTTCGTCCAAGGCCACTCTTCTTGGCCTACTCCCTGTATCTTCATGTGGTCATCCTCTGTTCTTGTCCGGGTCCCAACCTCCTGTTCTTATAAGGACAGCAGTGATACAGGACCGTGGCCCATTCTGTGGCTTCATTTTGACTTACCTGTGTAATGAGAAGGGTCGGTTCCTTCCATGCCTCTGAGGGTGAATCTGCTTCATGCCTTTCTCATGGCTTCTGGGATTTCTGGCAGTGTTCGGCTGTGTTTGGTTTGTAGCTGCTTCACCGTGTCTCTGTCTTCCTCTTCACATAAGGTCCTCCTTGCACACATGTGTCTGTGTCAGTCCCCTTCTCAGTAAGGACACCAGTCGTACTGGTATAGGAATGACCTTAATGACCCCATTTGAACTTGCCTACTTCTGCAAAGTCTCTTCCCAATAAGGCAACATTCTGAGGGCCTAGGGATTAGGACTCCAACATCTATTCTTTTGGAGGATATGGTTGAATCCGTAGCAGGCCTGAATTTAAGAATTTCATGTGAACTGCCCCCAGCGTCACTGGGAGGAAGGAACATTTCTTTCTTGATCCTGCTTTCCTTCTGGAAGCTTTTGAGATCAAAAAGTGGGAGGCTGGTCAAGAAGACAGGACTGACAGTGCAGCCGGAAGAAAGAAGTGTAGCAAAGGCAGGGCTTTCTGGTGTTGTTGTTGTTTAATGTTTAGAAAACTAAAGAAAGGGAAATCAATTATGGGGCCTACCTGAATTTTATTTCCTCACCAAAAACCAAATTACTCAGCAAACTTATCGCTTGCTATTGCAGGCTTTGGTATTAAAGAAAACAATCAGGCGGGCAGGATTAATCTCTGACAGCTGCCTTATCTTTAACTTGCACCTTTGTTATTTTCTGATGAGCTTCTCCTTTTTCGCTGCCACGTTGTACCATACCTCACTGGTTCCTTTCATTTTATCATCAGGCAAGAGCGGAGGACCTTTCAGTTTATTAAAAAACCTTTATTTGTGAAGAACAAAGAGGGGGGAAAAAGGCAAACAATGAGGTCAGACAATCTCCTTCCTGCCAGGAGTCACTCACCTGTTATTTAGAGTGTTATCAGTTAGGGGGAGACTTGCATCCTGGAAAATGAGGCTCTGACAGGCTACTCGGTTACACACACACACACACACACACACACACACACGCGCGCGCGCACACACACACCCTTACATCTGACTGACACACATCAACCTCCACAAAAAAGTCCTTCACTAGCAAAGCTGCAGTATTTTCTTTTGTTTCTAAGCTTCTATAAAAAGCACAGCAATCCTGCCCGTCTGTCTACCTCCAAGCTCTCCCACTTTCTCTATGTAGTCAAGGCTTCCTGTAGGGGAGAAAGCCCTATTTTAGTGGTGACCTAACTAGGTCCTGTGTGACCTGGAACAACTTGGTGGGTGGTCGGGGGAGCTCTTGAATCTTCTACACATCTTATTTTGGGGATGGGTAGGAGGGGGCAGTTTTTGGTACATGCTTATTTGTCTTTGGAAATCAGTTAATGCTAGAGGTCATTTGTTGCAGGACTTCACCTGCTAGTGTTGATGTGACTCCAGTACTTGCTAAAAACATTGCAAAATTCCTTAATATTTCTGTCTCAGTTTCCTCTTATCTTGGGGGGGCCATTCAAGAAGATGATGTTTAAGAATTTTACAGTTTCTGGATCCTAAATCCATTTTGCAATAGACCTATTTGCAGTTATGGTCATGTTTAAGTACCATCACTCTGTTTGCTAGTAATTGGCTGTGTGGCTTTGAGCAAGTTGCTTAAACCTCTCCAAATGTTGGACAGCATGTTCTTCAAGATCTCATGTGGAGTCTGTGGACCTATATGGTGTGTTTATCTATTGTTCTGTTCCGCATTGAAGTACAAGTCAAAGAAACCTGAGGTTCAGGTTAAACCTATGACTGTGTCCTCCAGCAGGTAGGCAAGGTGAACTGTTTTTTTATGGCTGTGTAAGAACCACACGCCCAGTCTCTGAGGATTAGAAACCCAGATGTGGTGGGTCTTCTGCTCAGACTCTTGCCAGGCTGATATCAAGGTGTGACTGAGGCTGTAAACTAACTGGAAGCTCTGGGTCCTCTTCCGAGCACACTCTGAGCACAGTAAAGTTTCTCTGCTTGAGGCTGGCTGCCGTTTCCTCTCATGTGGGCCCTGTGGCAGCCTGCTTTCAGGACAGCAGGACAATGTTTTTCTGATGCTCCATCTTCTTAAAAAGCCTCCTCCGATTCGGTCAGGCTGACTCCTGGAGAATCTTCTTTTCTCCTGTGAGTGAAATCTTTTGCGTTCACAATGCCCTTGTGTTTAAGGGGAGGGCATGATACATGTACAGGTATGCATATCAGGTGGGAGGAATTCTGGGGGCCACCTGAGAACTCCAAATTCTCTGCTCTACTAATGTTTGCTCAGGGTTCATTTCTTCCTAAAACCAGTCTTTAATTCTTTGCCTGTTGGTGTAGGAGTAGGCAGATCCATCTGAGGTTGGAAGCTCTGAATTCTCTGTTTGCACTGTTCACCCCACTGAAGAAATGGGGAACAAGTATGGTTTACCCAACAGCTATTCAGAAAGACCTGGGGGGTTTCTAGTCCTTTGGAGGAGTGGATGAGGCCATAGAAATGGCTGTTGGTTGAGTGTAAGAAGACATACCACTGGCTGTATTCAGGGATGATGGGGGCCTACTTCTCTGTGCTTAATAGGGTTTACTCAATGACCTTGAACTCTGCTGCCCCAAGTTTTTTTCCTGTCCCCAATTTCCTGTGCAAGTGATCCCAATTTAGAAACCCAAAGCAGACCTTCCAGTTCTTTGACCTTGTTTCCTGTTAATTTGCCTTTATTTCACTCCAGATTCTAATCTCTGAGGTTCTGACCTTCCTGGTAACCTGATACCCAGATTCTGAATTTCTCCTGCATTAATATCTGATTCTATCTTTGGGTCTGGGCTGGATTCTAACTGTCATAGGATTTGCTTTGGCAACTCAGTGAGAGGAGCCTGATCCCTTTCCTTAACAAATGTACTTGGGTAATGTATCTTCCTCTCTTGGGCCATACTAGGCTCTGGTGTGTACCCTTTTTCTCATACCTTTTCCCCACTTCCCTCTACTTATTTTCCAAGGGTTTGAAGAATCTTTAGGAAGTAAATTTGAAAAGGCATGGAAAGATTCCAGCTTTGGAGCTTAACATGCTTCTGTAAACTCTTGTGAACTTGGTCACAGCATCTGGACTGAGATCAAGAGTTATATCCTCTCCCTGGGGACTAGTGTCCTGGACTTACTGAGAGGCTGGGGCTTGGGATCTAATCATAGAGGTCTTTTTGAGTCCTAAGAGAATTAGCTGCTCTGTTCTGAATATACACACACACACCCCACAATCAAAACCACGAGACACTACTGTACATACACCAGGATAGCTATTACCAAAACAACAGAAAATGACCCTTGTTGCTGAGGATGTGGTAAAATTGGAACCCTCATGCTTTGCTGGTAGAAGTGCAAAATGGTGCTGCAGTGGTGGAAAACAGTATTGCAGATCCTCAAAAAGCTAAATAAAGAATTTCCATATGATCCAAGCCATCCCACTGCTTGGTACCAAAAAGAGTAAGAAACAGGAGCTCAAAGAAATATTTGTATACTTATGTCCATAGCAGCATTGTTCACAATAGCCAAAAGGTGCAACAACCCAGTTGTCCATTGACAAATGAGCAGATAAACAAAGTGGTGACTGCATACACAAGGAGATATTATTCAGCCACAAAAAGATGGAAATTCTGACACATGCTACAGCATGGGCGAACCTTCAGGACATAATGGTAAGTAAAATAAGCCAGGCACAGAAGGAGAAATGGTGTATGATTCCATTTATACGAGATGCTAAAGTGGTCACATTCATAGAAGCGGGAAATAGAATGGTTGCTAAGGGATGGAGGGTGGGAGAATGGGAAGTTTTGTTAAATGAGTACAGAGTTTCTGCTATAGTTTGGATAAGTGTCCCCTGAAGGACCATGTGTTGAAGGATTGATTGTCGGCCTGTGGCATGGTTGGGAGGTAGTGGAAGCTTTAAGAGGTGGGGCCTTCTGGGAGGGAAGCAGGTCACTGGGATGTGCCCTTGAAGGGAGTTACTGGGCCCCTTTCTCTCTCTTTTTGTTTCCTGGTTGTTTTAAGGTCAGCAGTTTACTCTGCCGTGCTCTCTTGACATGATATTCTTCCTGACCACTGGCTCAAAAGCAGCATGGCCCCTGGCCATACTGAAACCTCCAAAACTGTAAAAGCCAAAGTAGACTTTTCCTCTTTACAAGTTTATTGTTTCAGGTATTTTCTTACAGTGATGGAAAGCTAACATAGTTTCTGTTTAGGATGAAGAAGTTGTTTTGGAGAGGGGTTGAGGTGATGCTGCACAACATTGTCAAAGAATTTAAATACTACTGAATTATACTTGAAAATGGTTCACATATAAATTTTATGTTACATATATTTCATCAAAACACAATAGGCATGTTTATGTGTTTTGCAGACCATGTAGTATATTACAGAGATACAGAAGTCTCATGGGAAAATGGCATCTTTCAGCTCACGATGCCCTCACAGAATGAAGGGAGTTGATGGGAGAGCACCAAAGCATGTGAAAGTTCTTTCCAGCTAGGTGGCACCCCATGCAGTTGCATTTATTTCACACTTTGTAATTAAACACAAAAGCAGCATCCTACATGAAAGCACCCTGCTCTGTTTTTTGAGCAACTTCTTAAAAATGCTAAAAGTATATTTTTCGTGCCAAGAATTTCATAACCTGCTCTTTGATTGTGGAATCTGTTTGAAGCAATGTAAACAATGGAAAGGAAAGGTAAAACAAATAGCTTGGGGAAGGAAAGGGTGAACTCGGCCATTCAATGTAGGCGACAGAGCCCTGGACTTGGAGACAGGCTTTGATTGTACACCGCATGGTTTTATGACTTTTAAGTAACTCGTTTAAGTTTTAGAGGTGTCAGTTTTCACTCATATAAGAAAAGAAGTAGTGTTCACTGAGCATGACTCTGCGAGGTGGCTCATGCCCACTGGAAATCACGGGGATCCTGCTCCTGGCCACTGTGGTGCTCACAGGCTACAGCAGGCGCCCTCCCTGTCTGCAGGTTCCACAGAGGATTCATCTAACCATGAGGTGAAAGTACACCGCCCTCTCCATTCTGGAGATCCCTTACCGAGCTCTGGGGTCTCTTCTGTTTACGACATTTGCCACTCTCTTCCCTTCTCCTGGCACCACTGCCCTTGCTGGCCCACTGGCTCAGTGGACACTGTTCATGGCCCTAGACTGTCAGTCCTGGAGGTGTGAAAGGCCAGGGAGAAAGGGACACATTACACAAAATGCATGCTCTCTAGGTTTCTTTGTGGCTTATTTTTCTAATTTTGAAAGTAACACGATGATCAGTTGGGAGATAGCGGATAATAGATAAAAGCTGGCAAGGATGCCCTTGCCTAGACCAGGAGAAACGATGGAGCCTGAGCATAGGGAGTGAATGGGGAGAAGAAGGAAGCTGGGGGAGCAGTGCGTGGCAGATGGCACTGGCCTGACTTGGAGCTCAGAATCCCAGAGCTGCCTGCTGGGGACTCTGCAGGCCACACCTGCTGGTGGTGGCAGACCGGCAGCATCCAGGGAGGTGGGTGGGGCCACTGTGGGGAGTGTGGAGGCAGGTGGCATGTGGAGGCCCAGGCAGCTGGTGGGTGTTGGAAAAGTGCAAGGCTGGGGTGGGTGGGGTGAAGCACAGGAAACCAGGGTGGGTGGTGAGCTCAATCAGGTCAAATTAGCTCCCCACAGGACCCACAGCAGACGGGAGGCTGCCTGGGGTGGAGCAGGGTGGAATTCCCTCATGGCCTGGCAGAACAAAGCAGGACCAGCCTAGGTGGATAGGGACAGAGTAGATTATTAGGGCAGAACCCCAGAAGGGAAGCATCTGATAAGAACTGGGCACAGGGTGCGGACTTGATTACAGAGAAAAAGCAGAGGCAAGAATAAAACAGGGTTTGATGTTTATTCAGTCCCTGCCTCATGCAGTAGCATCAACTGTGTACCTATCGTGCGCCACACATGCTGCTGGAGTGTGGGACAGAAGCTAAAATAGGCATGAGCCCCACATCTAGCAAGAGAGAGTATATGACAGTCAAAAGCATAACTAGATAATACCATAGCAATAGGCAGTATTAAGGAAATAACACAGATAGCCTGATAATCGGAGGGTGGCCGAGGAAAGAGTAGCCAAGGAGGTTCCTTTCATGTTGCCTCAGGAAGGATGGGAAGTGGAAATCTGTGTGGAGGTCTCAGGTCCATGCAGAGGACAAGGCCAGGCCTCAGAGCCCACAAGCAGTAGGGAGGATGAGAATCAGGGACAGCGGGATGGGTGGTGATGCCCTAATATGATGCTGGAGAAGGAGGTAAGATCCAGGTCCCGAAGACTACTGGGTATGACAAAGGGCTTGAATTTTATTTTAAGAAAAAGGGAAAGCCATTCAGATTTCAGGGGAAGGAGGTGTCTTTTTGTGTCTAGAGTGGTTCGGTGGGAACATAAATTTATTTCTCATAGTCCTGGAGTCTGAAAGTGTGAGATCAGGGTGCCAGCTTGTCAGGTTTTGATCTTTTTTGCTTGTAGTCAGCACCTTCTGTGCATGTGTCCTCACAGAGCAGAAAGAGAGAGCAAGCTCGTTTTTTCTTTCTCTTCTTAAAACAGCACCAAGCCCATCGTGGGAACCCCACTCCAAGACCTCATCTAAACCTAATTACATCCTAAGGCCCTACCTCCAGCTACCATCACAGTGAGGGTGTGGGCATCAACAGAGGAATTCTGGGAGGGGAGACACAGACCCTCCGGCCATAACAGAGGGTGAGTGCACATTTCAGAACCATCCTTCTGGCTGCTGTGTGTAGATTTAGTGTGTGTGTGTGTGTGTGTTTGTGCGTGTGTACACATGTGCTCCTACAGTGGTGGGGAATGGAACAGGAAGACAAAGGAGGAATGGAAGGAGAGAGAATAGCACAAGGTGACTTTGGTCCCTACTGTTTAAATAACAGCCATGTGAGCAGAGAATCAGGGCAATTTCAAATCTCAACACATTTTCCACAGAGTGGAATGAACTGGAACATACACACAGAAAAGTGCACACATCTTACAGGTGAAGCTCGATGAGTTTTCGTGAGGTGAGCACACCTAGGTCACCAGCATGCAGCTCAATAGAGAGAACATTGCCCCCACCCCCAGTTGCCACAGCTCTTGATTCTAACAGCCCAGATTAGTCTTCGTACTTAAATGGAATCACTGGATGCTATTTTGAAGTTGACTCCAGAGATATTTTGAAGCTTTTTCCAAAATGACACACTAACTTGGAAAGAGGGAAACAAGGGAATAAAGGAAGACAGGCTATTGAAATCCACAAAGTTCATAAATGAAATGGCTGCTCATGACAAGTGGTGACCACTTGGTCCAAAGTGTCTTTAAAGAAGGAGCCCATCATATGAACTCTAACACCCCAAACATGTTTGTTTTTCAGGAATCTCATCTCATGTTCCACTCTATTGCAAACCTGCCTGTTTTGCTGGAAGGAAAAATGGAATGAGTTAGAAGGGTGGCCTTGAACACTGATGGGCAAGGCTGGTACCCTTCACACTGTGTCTTTTGCAAAACAAAATATAAAAAGATAATAAGTGAGAAGGAGACCAACGCACTTTTATTTCCTATGCTTGTGCCTGCTCTAAGATCCAATCTCTTTGTTATATCACACTGCCCCTAGCTATACCAGGATATCTCAGTGTCTAGTCTTTCCTTTTCCTGTATCAATTATTTTTAAAATACACAAAGTAACAAATAATATACATTTCATTCATACATTCAGGAAATGAACAAGGCTCCTCTTGTTACTGAGCAAGCATCAGGTATTAGAATCAGTGATGAATGACTATATACATTCTGCCCTTGTGGAACTTACAGTTCAGTGAGACAGACTTGTATTAATAAAACAACTAAGTAAATGTAAAGAAGAAACTGAGAAGTTCAAGGCAAGAGAGAAAGGTGCTAGAAGAAGCCATAACAAGGAGGCAGAGGGGGAGCTGGCCACAGCAGGGATTTCTGACAAAGCTTTCTGGAGAACAAACTCTTGTGAGTTGAGTTCTCAGGGTGCAGGTGAAGGAGTGCAGGAAAGGCCTTCCATATAAATCCAGGAGCACGTGCAAATGCCCAGAGCTCAGAGGGATCACTGAGCATGAGGGAAAAGAGCAGTGTGGCAGAGGGCAGACAGCCAGGCAAAGTACCCTGGAAAATGCAGGAGACAGATTGCAGGGCCCGGACACTGCTTCATGAGCCTGGAAGAGTCAGAAGCTAACTCAAAAGTGAGTTTTTACTGAGTGGCAAAGAAAAAGGAGCATGTTTTCAGCTTCCTTTACCATCTCCTGTATTCTAGAGCATGCTTTGCCACAAAGTGTGAAAGTCCCTTGGAATTAACATTATTTATTTCCTTTGGGGAAATCTGTTCATCCCCTAGTGCTCTTCAGAACCACATTAAAAATAAACATCTAAACCAAATTAGACTGCCTAGAAACACGGATGATACACGCCAAAGTGAGACCAAGTTGAAATGCTGAGTTCATGTCAGGTTAACATCACTGCGAATTTATTGATAATTTATCATATTTAATTTTGTATAGAAAAGCTCACTACTTCCACTGATGAAGCAGATTATGTTTCCTGCATTGCCCAGTGAGCAAGAGGCTACATTACCATTTCCAGATCGCTGCTGTTAAGGGGCTTGATCTCTACGGTGGGTCACATAGCTTAGACCATATCATTTTACTGATTTCACACTGTCTGTGCAGAGCAAGCAGCAGACCCACAATTATCTACACTTTATATTAACAGTTCCTAGCCAGTGGGTGGCAGACCCCTAGGAAGACTTGAAATGACTGCAAGGGAACGTGAGACCCCACAGGCTTGCCGTGTATTGTGCATAGATGGAATACGGATTAGGTCATCCCTCCCCCAGTGTATAACCTGTACGTAGATGCTTTGTGATTATGTAAATGTATTATGTCTCTTTGTCCTATTTAGTCTTAATCAACAGAGCAGTCTTAACTGCTCTGCTGGAGGTAGTCCTTGCAGGTTGTTGACATTTAGAAGGGGGCCTCATACTCAGAAAATATGTGAAGCCCTTGCTTGATTAAGCCACTGGCATAGTCAGGCTGGACAGCACTTAGTGAGTGTTTAGGTTATTTGTCGTCCTCACATGCATTCCGGAATGCTGGTAAGAAGGACCTGGGAATGGATTCAGCATGGCCATGATCATGAGCTGTGGCTGGTGAAAAAGAATCATTTATAAAGATCCAGGGAGGGAAAAGTTTAGGCAATTAATCATTGCTGAGATTTATGTCTGGAAAATATGTACCAGAAGTGCCTGTCTCTGTGACCCAAGCTCCTTGCCACATGCTTCTGTGTGTGGAGTTGGCTGCGAGGCTGGAAGTGGGCACCCTCACACATGCACCCAAGTTAAGTTGAAGTAAACTCCCAGACTGGTTTCCTCCCCAGGACCTCTAACGTCCGAGGTGAGTGGCTTAGGACCTGTGTGAAGTTGTCTTCCCCCTGCAGAGGGGGATGGTCTCCTTGTGGTGCCGGTTGGCCCCCAACTTCAATGTGAAAAGTATTTTTAATTACTAACCTTCTGGTCATTAATGCTTTTCATAAACCACTGTGTTTTGGAATAGAATCTGAATCTTTTCACTTGTTTTGCTTGTCAAATCAGGACCTGGGTGTTTTGTACCCATTTTCAAGGGAAAATGGAGATCCTGCTCTTGTTCATGGCAGTCTCCATAATGTGGTGACTCTGTGTCAGAAAGGGGCGAGGGACGTAGCTAACACCTGTGACCTCCACACACTTGACTTGGCACACTTGAGCAGACCCAGGGCTGCCTCTTTCTTGAGCACCTTGCTACATTCCAGTCACACACAAGCAGCCCGAAATTGGCTTCCACAGGAAGTCTACTGCACGTGGGGGTTTTGCTTTGCTGGGAGGATGGGTATCATGACTCTGGGTGAGTAGAAGCTGGGCAACAATTGTCGTTGGGGTAGGGTGGTGACTGTCTAGAAGCCCACGATGAATATGGTAACTCAGGCACAAGACTGTGTTGAGACATCCTTATCTCAAATATTCCTCCCTATAAAGCCTGCCCGTCCCATCAGACTGAGCTTGGCAGTAAAGCCTGGCTGGGTCACCATCAACAAAATTCAATTCAATTCACATTAATTTTAATGCGTGTGTGCATATGTCACCCAGTCTTTTTTCCCCTTGGGTGATTTTCAAAACTCTGCCATAAAAACAAACAAAAACAAGGAAGGACAAGCCCAAACAGGTTGAGAATCACTGGGGTACTGATGAAATTAAGCTTTCTTATTGGCACGCTGAATGCCTCCTGCTTTAGGATACATTTGTTTTCCCTCTTTCTTTTTTCATTTTTGCTATCTGTAGAAATAAAAAAATATGTCATCTCCCTGGGTACCTGAAGAGTATTACACTACTTTCCTGCATTTTCTTCCTTATGTACGATAATCCACTTACTCTTTCCTCCAAGGTCCAGTTTTCTCCTCTCTGATCAGCATCAGCAAAGCTCTGCTGAGCCCTGCAAACCTTCCAGCAGATGATGGTCTTCAGCTGTATGGCCATCATGTGTGAGTTGGCGCTTGACTATTTTTCCTTCTTTCCACCGCTTTTTTTTTCTTCTCTATGATCCTTTCCCTTACTGTCTGCTTAATTTCTTCCCAGATGGTCATGTATGTTTGAAAGGCATCAGAAAAATCTTCAGCAGAAATCATGCTCATATCTGGGCTTGCGCTTCGTACTAACAAAGCTTTGTAGGGAGGTGGTGCTGTCAGTGAAACCGTGCTGGTCCAGGGACTGCAAGGCTGAGGGAGGCCCACCAGCTTCTTTCTCAGGGTGCTCACAGCCACTACCCAAGGTGGAGCTCTCTACTCACGTCAGTTTCATGAAGACGAGTATTACATTGTACAGCGAACTAGTAATGTGAGGACTGTCGTCTCACTCGGAGGGTGACATTTTGGAAAAAGATTGACATACATCATCTGCATCATCCCCTTGATTAGCCGTGTGCCTGTATGTAAGAAAGCTAACTGCTCTGAGCATGTTTCTTTGTGGAATGGGGATAAAAATGCCCACCTCCAGGGTTTGTGAGTCTGCAGTGCAATTGCTGCACTAATGTTGAAACGACTGTTCTCTGAGCACCATGCTCGGCATCAGACTTGCAGTCCCGGCCTGGCCCTGCCTTCATGGGGCGTTCGGTCCAGAGGGGTAACAGCAGGGAGCACCGAGTGTGAGCTAGATACCCCCTGTGTGCTTTTAAAAACGGGTATTACTATCTCAAAGTTTAAATGGTGATAAACTCTCTTAAGTGAAAATGAAGCTTCCCAAAATGTGTGCATTGTCAAAGAGTTATAGACCTGAACACAATGCATATATTCAGTATTATCATTTGTGATAGATGATTGAAAGGTAAAAATATTTTGTTTGTTTGCAATAATATAAAAGCATATGATGCCATTCTGGAGATTTAGAAGAAATGTCTCGTTTTGAGTAAAGATAAACCATTGCACACGTGTGCACACACATACACATCCCTCACCCCACTTCTTATTAATAGAGAGGGAAGTTGCCGTAATAACAACTCATGTGTCTACGTGCAGCAAGAGAGCCCCCTCCAGTGCCTGCCTGTTTCTGTTGTAGAGCTTGAACTCCTCAACCTAGTTGTGTGTACCAGGAAAACCATGCCAGAGTGCTGTGTGTTCTCACTGGGTGGAAGGCAGGTTGGATGAAGGATCTTGTGTTTGAAGGAGCCCAGCACCACTCCTCCTGCCTAGGGCCAGGCCTTTCAGGGTACATGGAGTTGTCTCTGTCTGGAGCCAGGAGCCAGGTGGCTGGAAAACAGATATTTTATTTCATCTATGATTTATTTCATAATTCCTAGAAGCCTTGGTTGGGGCTGCTATGTTTTTTCCTAGTCCTGTTCTGCTATGACTCTCAGAGGACTGCCCAGGGAATATTTTATTCTCATTTTCTTTATGCACTGGGCAGAATTTACATCCTGTAAATTCAGCATCAAAACCTGCTGTTAAATAGCTTGTGCTTTCTGTTTTCCAAGTCTTGGTGTTTTGTTGATTGAGAAACCTCAGTTTTAATGACATTTGCCTCCATTCATTTAGATGTTTCCATTTTCTTACTTTCCTTCAGATCCCTGTTCTACCTTAATGAATCTGATATTGATTTGAGGAAATATTTTAGTTTTGAGTACTGAAGATGGATTTTTTGTAGGTAAAATTGCTTTTCTCATGAGCTGTAGAGGTAGATGTGTATCATGTATATTTCTTATAAAATATAAATATATCAACTAATAACCTATAAATACACAATCATCTGTATATTTTACATGCTGTATGGCATGTAGATTTATAAGAGCATTATGGAAAAGTGAAAGTGATAGTTTTTTTTCTTTCATTTTAAAACTTTAATCAATAAATAAATGAATTAATGAATAAGTATGCCATGTATCGCCATTCAAAATTTAATGCATCATCTTAGTGATACTTTTAAAAATATACATCTGATGAATTAATTTTTAAAATATTGCATTGATAGACTACCATCTGTAAATACAAGGAGATGGCAGATAGCAGATTTGCTAACTTTGAAAGAAGATCAGAAAAACAGAAAAGTAGGTGTGTTTATTCATTTTGTTCCTACTTGGTGTTTATAGGTAGCTGTGTCTGACGGCCTCAAAGCCCGGAAGATGGGTCCCGTTGTCATCTTATCATGACCCTTTTGTGGCTGTCAGGTCAGGGGCACAAAATGGGGCAGGTGAGTGCAGGTCATCCGGCGGAAGCTGTGGATACTGTGGGGCCTGGCAGCCCACTCCTTCCATCAGAAAGGAGCCAGGGAAGATATGCCTAGTTGTCCTTTTCTCCAGGAAGCATTCTCCCTCCCCCCAAGCTGACCACTTGCTCTTGCTAGTAGGGTATCACCTGTACCAGTTTACTTTACTGCCTTATTCACCACTTCCTCCCATGCCTCATGGGTTCCCTGTGGCAGGAACTTGTCTTAGTCATCTTTATGCCATTAGCAATCAGCTCAGTACCTGGCACATGTGTGGTGTAGGACCATAATTTGTTGAATGAGTACATACAATTGCATGATGTATAAACAGAACCAATAGGATATAAGTGTGTGTGTGTGTGTGTGTGTGTGTGTGTGTGTGTGTGAGAGAGAGAGAGAGAGAGAGAGAGAGAGAGAGAGAGGGAGAGAGAGAGAGAGAGTGAGACAGAGACAGAGGGAGATAGAGAGAGAGAGAAATCTGGCTCACATGATTGTGGAGACCTGACAAATCTATGGTGAAGGCAGTCAAGCTTTAGAAACAGAAAGATCTGGTGGTTGAAGTTGCAGTTTGAGTTTAAAGACTGTCTTCTCATAGAATTCCCTCTTGCACAAGGGAAGGAATTCTTTTTATTTTCTTCAAGCTTTCAACTGATTAGGGGAGGCCCACCTGCATAATGGATGGCAATCTGCTGTACCAAAATCCATTAATCTTATCCAGGAACTCCCTCACAAAAATATCCAGAATAACGTTGAACCAAATATCTTGTGAACCCGTCAAACTGACACATAAAAGTAACCATTACATACAATTTAATCAGAGTTTAGTAGGCAGCATCTGATTACTTTCTAAGCAACTCTGAATGTATTACGTCTATCAAGGATATATTTAAAAATGGCTGTAATATATTTTGTTCAACAAATATTCTAGGAAAAATAACACAAGACAGAACAATTTTAGTGTCAGAGAGATAATAGACTGCTCTTCTGTTTCAACTCTAATGCCAAAGATGACACATAACATAAAATCAGAATTTATCTTAAGAGGAGAGAATTCTTTTCTTTTTTTTTTTTTTTTTGAGAATTATTTTCTTTTGGGCATTTCATTACCCAGAGATGGCAAATTCAGCATAGATATTTGGTAAATAAATAGCTACTTTCATTTAATTCTTTAAACACATAATACACTTACATAGTTTAATAGTTGAATATAAAGATTTTAGTGAAAACTCTCACAACAATTCTTCTCACATTTACTTGGTCTCAACCCCACCGTGTCCAGTGAACTTTTTAACTTATTATTTAAGGGATATATTTCTAAGATTTCTTTATGCAGTTACAGACAAATACAAATGTATGCATTTATATTTTTCATTTAAAATTTTTAGTGCAACAAAACATTTCATTCAGGCATTATGATCAGACTGTGAAATTTATTTTTAATTTTTTTGTTTTGTTTTAGTGGTACATTTTAGATATACATAATGATAACATTCATCATAGGTAATTTGTACCTGTACATGGTATTTCTTGCTGCTTCTTTTTTCCCATTCCCCTCCCCTCCCTTCAAATCCTTCTCCCTCCTTATTTACAAAGGCTTTGCTTCCATTTTTTTCCTTCTATTCTTTTTTTTTTTTGTCCCTCCATTCTGACTCCCTACTCCCCTTCCCATTTGAACAATTTCTTCCCTTTCCCAATATAATACATTTTAGTCTTTATTTACACTTTTAGTTTCTCATGCCAGAGAAGCAATGCGGTATTGAAACATGTGTGTCTGATTGCTTAAGAGTATGCAGACTGTGAAATTTATTTATTAAGTACGATAAACCAAAATAAAAATTTAAATTTAAATCTCAGCTGCCTAAAAAGTCATCAATGAGTGGAGGAAGAAAGAGGAAGAAAATACCATGGAGAAAGAGAATGTCTCAGAGGAAAAATAAAAGTAGACACAAAAAAAGAAAGCCAGAGCCCCAGACGGGAGATTGGAGGCTTCCTCTCTATCCATCGTGGAGCGACACAAGCCGGAAGAGTCACACCTTGAGACAGGTAAAACTTATATGTGTCTTTGTGTAGTTAGTGGACTTTTGTGAATATTTATGGACTAATGACCTCATAGTCTGGTCTCCTAACATGTTACTATCAAATAACTTTAAATAGACCCATTGAGTTTCTTTCAACAATAGCTATGAATGCTGCCTTTTGGTACCACCAAGTAAGATTTTATATAGAAAAGAGATTATGTATGCATTTTAGTCCTCAGGAAAGGGTATAAAATTATAGCAATTTATGAAGTTATAAATTTTTCATCCATAGAAGCATTCAAGCCTAAAGTAGAGACTACCACTTGGAAGTTCTTTAGGGAAGATTTAAGGATTAGAAGGAAGAATGCAGACTGGCTTCCAGTGAGGAAATGTGCATTCATCTTCGCTTCACGAAATGTAACACTGGAAAATTCAAACATGAAATTCAAACACAATATCATTTTCAAAATCTTGTAGTAAAGAAAAACCCAATAAGTGTATTGGTTTGGTTATTGCTTATTCTGACCATATAAGTCATTATTTTCTTAAGTATAAGATTCATCAGAACCTGTCTTTAGCCTTAATAAATACTCGAAGATAATAGACTTAGAAAGGTGAAGACCTAGACATCTTGCCTGTTCCTGACATGTGATGTTCAAGCTCACAGGAAAAACAAGCTTTGACCATCACTAGACATAAAATATGAGGCCATCATTCTGTAGAGTAGAAAAGTTTTTTTAAAGCCCAAGGAAGTAAGAAACAAAGTCAAAGTTTCAGTTTTGATTAATATTACTCTCACAATTCAGAATTGTTGATATGCAGGAGCAGTTGAACTTACACAGGTAAGCAGATGGATTTTCATATGTATAAATTTCATTTTTTAAAGTTTACACATTAAACTCAAACATTCATTTGTACTTTTTTGCTTAAGAGTTGTCTGAGCTTTCTGTTACAATAACAAATACCTAAGACGATTGACTTACAGGAGAAAAGGTTTGTGGTGGCTGATGGTAGTGGAGGTTTCAGTCCATACTCAGTTAGTTCTGCTGATTTGGACTTCTGGTGAGCAGTACATTATGGCGGGAGGATCTAGGGGAAGAAAACTGTTACCTGTGTCCAAGAAGGGGAAAAAAGAAAGAAAAGTAAGAAAGAGGTGGCTAGGGTCCTGCTCTATGTTTCAAGGCCATGCTGACAACAACTGGAAGACTTCCCACTGGGCCCTGCCTCTTAAAGATCCACCACCTTCTGACAGCATCACTCTGTGAAACAATACTCTAAGATGTCAGCCTTTGGGAGACATTCCAAATTCAAACTATACCAATTATCTTACAGACACTCACTAGAGAAATCCAAGACGATACAGTAATGATTTACTTAACAGTCTCACTCAGAGAAGAATTTATCTCCCAGATTTGTTAATTAAAACATAAAATTTCTGGGGCTGGGGATTTTTAGCTCAGTGGTTTGAGTGCTTGTCTACAAGTGTAAGGCCCTGAGTTCGATCCCCAGCATAAACAAAACAAAACAAAACCATAAAATTTCTGGAAATCATGCATGTGAGAAGATAGAATAGCTTTGTCTAAGCCACCAAGGAAATGACTGTAACTTAGTCCTTGTGTTAGCCCCTTTCGTGTAGGTATGGCGAAATACCTAAAGGAAACAAAAGAAATGTATTTAGCTCACAGTTCTGGAGATGCAAGAACATGGTGCCAAGTGTCTGCTTGGCTCCTGTGAGGTCCCAATGGCTGATGGCATCACAGTAGAGCAGGTGTGTGAGCAGAAGAGATTACACGGTGAGTCAGGAACCAGAGATAAGGCCAGCATTGCACTCTCTCTCTCTCTCTCTCTCTGTCTAACAACCCACTCTTTTTCCAAGGACTTAGTCTTGTGAGAGCCAGAACTTCCTCGAGACAGCACAAATCCATTGATGAGGGTACCCTCATGGTTTACATTAGGCTCTACCTCCTCTCAACACTGCCAGTGGTGGCCACTCTTCTAGTACGTGGACCTTTAGGGGACACACTCAAACCCTATCCAAACCTTAGTGGTCATATGGCACAGTCATCTCAGGCAACTACACAGCTTTTAGCCATCCAGAGTGGACATTTTCAGGTCTAGGACCAAAACTTGAGAGTGTGGGAGGGGAGAGAAGAAGAAGCGTTATGTATTTCATGGTAGATTGGCAGTGGGAAGTCCTGGAAGAGCCAAGTTTTCTTGCGTGGGAGGCAGATGCCATTGCAATGTTGCTCCCCCAGATACAGAAATTGGTGAGAAGAGGTGCTTTTCTGTCTTTGTGCCACATTTACTCTAGATGGTGATCAGATCATTCAACAGGTTCGCCTGCTGGGGAAATGCAGTGAAGCTGAGTGTTTAGAACCAGGCTCCCCTAGGTTTGAATCTTTCTTTGTCCCCATTAGTGGTTTATCCTTAGATACTTAGTTTGTTCTCATGTCTCTTAGCTGAAATATGGCAATAATAGCATTACTTACTTCATAGGGATAATGTGAAAATAAATGAAGAGTGTATGTAATGCATTTAAACAGTTCTTGACCTAAGGTGCAGGGTTTGGTCCTTACTACGTAGCAAAAAGGTGTCAGAATATCACACATGTGCAGAGAAAGTTGTACTGCTGGGAATGCCCATTGCAGCTTACACAGAGGGATGGAATAGTCAGATTCTGGAGATAGAGCTTCTGGATCAGATAGAAGTAAAGAAAATGGTTCATTCCAAGGAAAAACTGTGGCAGAGAGAGGATAATACAGACGTGAAGGTTCTGGAACATTATTACTTGGGTTCAAGACCTTGCTCTATCACTGGGAGAAGTGTGACGTTAAGTGCTGTATACCATATATACTAGTTGTTACTGTAGTAGTGTTTGTCCTTTTTAGAGCATGTGAAATTTCTACCTCTCATTAAGTTGTAGACCACAAATCTAGGACTGTAGAAGTGAATTTAATATCCCAGCCACCCGGAGTTGCCATCTCTGGTGAATTATGGTGATCTTATAGTGATTCTTTAAATTAAGTCAGCTCACCATCTTGGTCCTTATTATGGGCTGACAGCTGGAAACAGTGGAGATGCATTAGAGCTAAAATTGATATTCCTGATTATCCTAAGCTTTCAGGCTCTTCTGGGGGGTATGAATCCCAGTTTGTAGACAAAGGCTCAACAGTTCCTTCCTTGACAAACAGAAGGATAGTGCATGGGGGAAGGTGTCTTGAGATCCATAATAGCAGCTATGATAATAAGTAACATTTATTGTGTGCTTCCTACTTGTCAGGCACCATGGGAATTATTTTATATGCATTAGCTCATCTAATTCACATAGCCTTCTGGGAAATTTATTTTCCCCTAAAGTTTAAATATGAGGAAACTAAGAGAATGAATAAAAATGCCAGATCAACTCAAGGACTGGCCAAGCTGGAATATCCAGTTCTGGGTGATGTCAGAATCTGTGCTTTTAATCATAATGCTATATTATGAATCCATTTGAAAACTACCAAGTGATACTACCTTTCTTTGCATGTGGAGAAACAGAGCCCAGATTGAGTGGTTTGTCAAAGATGCTTTCTGAGCTAGTTAGTGGCATGACTCAAGCCACAATGAATTCCTTGTGAGTCACCACCTTGTAAGATTCACCCAGCCTTGACCAGACCAGGTAACTGAATGGATTTCCACCCCTGCTCTGTCTCCATCTCACCAAATTCCATAATAGTCTATTTGCTCTGTGGTCTGGACTATAATATACTCTTACATTTGTGTTCTGAGCATATATATATTCTCCAAATTTTGTAGTAAATGTGAAGACTAAAGATTATAATTGGGGCTAAGATGGGAAATTTTGCAAAATAGATGTGTAGCCTAAACATATTCCTGATGAGCTCCACTTTCAGAAACCTAGATTTTATACCCTGCTTTATAAACACAATGTATTTTTCTAATTGAGAGTAAGAGTCTGATATACAGGCCCTTCACTTTCAGCCTAACAGAAACACAAGCTAAAAAAGAAATGCTGTTTAGGAATTTAAATTATATATTGTGCATACGCAGGAAAACTGGAAAAAAGGATGGAGAGACTACGCTTAGCATGTTTTGAAAAAACTTTATTTACAGCTATCAAAATACTGTGATTTAAGCATGAGAAAAAACAAAGAGATCAGTGGAACAGACCAAAGCTAATTAAGTATGTGGCAGAAATGGTATTTCAATTCAGCAATTGAAAGATAGCACTGGCAAAATTATTACCCATCTAGAAGGATTGTGTAAAAAAAAAGTCCACATTTAAAAATAGAGTAAATATTCAAGTATAAAAGGACAAAAAAATTTGGAGGAAAATATAAAATAATATTATTTAGTTTAAGGTGGGGAAGAGAATTTAAGTCACACTGTAATCTTAAAAGCTATGGAACAAAAGATAAACACTTACCTTTTCACTTATTTGTAAGATACAAGAAAGGTAAGTGGTAAATTCTATGCCAAGAAAAATATGTCATAGGGTCAACATCCATAATATATGAGAGCTCATTACTTATAGAAAATTAATATCTCAGGAGAAAAAAGTAGACAAAAGGCATGAGCAAGCAACTTATAGAAGAGAAAAGTCAAGTGGCCAATAAACCTGTAAAAAGATGCGCTATTTTTGTAGTCATCAAGAAAATTAAGTTCATGTGCCAATTTCAAATTTTTTTATTCAACTGTTTGCCAAAAATTAAAGCCCTCAGAAAGAAAGGGTGTTCTTGTTGACTGCTGGCGGGAATGAGAAACTACAAACACACACACATACACACACACACACACACACACACACACACACACGAATATATGTTATATATTCTTTTGGCAAACAATTGAGCAACATCTATTTTCATGAAAATACATATGAATGATGCTCCTCCTAGGAAGCATTCCTATAGGAACACACACAACATTGAAGTGCGTATGAATGAGGACTTTGGACCAATACCACTTGTAACAGTAGTAGTGTTTGTAGTGGATGTGACCTCCATGATCATTTTTAGAGATGTGGTTGAGTACATTCAGATACTCCTAATCATACAGTATAATGTATCCATCAGAAATAATGAATTGAAACTGTATCTATTAATATGGGGCTGGGAATTTAGCTCAGTGGTTAGAGTGCTTGCCTAGCAAGTGCAAGACCCTGAGTTCGATCCCTGGCACCAAAACAAAAAAACAAAGAACACAAAACTATATCCATTAACCAAGGAAGACCGTTCATGATATATTGTTGAGTGAGAATACAAAGGGTGAAGAAATGTACCGTACAAATACATTTTTAAAAAGAAGTATGGAATGGAAGATCCCTATGTGAGCTTATCGATATTTGTATATGTTTATGTGACTATGAATAAAGATGTTCTAACACTGAAAACTAAGAGGGTGTAATGCTAGAGAAAAATAGGGATGAAAGGAGATGGAAGTTAATGAAAAAGGAAAATTCACTCAAAATACAAACGAGCAAATAACAAGCAGGCACTACACAATTCTTATATGTATATACTTGAGAGACTAGGAGATAAAATCAGTTTGCCTACAGGCTGTAGGCAAAAGACCCACTTCTGAAAGATGCCTGTAGGTGGTACCTGGTGACTAGAATTTTTCATCCACACAAGATTTCTGAATGATGCTTTGGAAATACTGCTATGACTTGCAATCCCTGTGCCCTTTATGCTGTTTCCTGTGATACTCAGTGGGCTGCTGTGCACAGGTGGATGCTCAATAAATGGGACACTATTGTGGCAGAGGACAAGGACACAAAGCAAAAGTGCTGAATGCAGATGGGGGGGCGGGTATGGGGTCCCGTTCTCCTGTGTCTGGAGCTCAGCTAACAAAACAAAGCCTGCTGGGCTTTCTGCCTGGCAGCACCAGAAAGAGACAGAGAAAAGGCCATTCCTGGACACCCTCTCAATAGGTGTATTGATTCTTTGGACAAAAAGTGAATTTGGAGTTGGCAGAAGCTGTGTCCAGTGGCCTGAACAGAATGAGAAGGGTTGACAGGGCAGCGTTTTATTTTTGCTCTGTGCTTTTGCCACAGGATGCAGCAGCTTTGGATTGGTTTCTAGGATGAGAATCCTTGAGTCCTGACAAGCCTCTTCTGTGCACTGTGGCATTTAGTCCCTGTCCAGAGATGGAGATCCGGCAAAAATGACTATCAGGAAAAGCAGAAACCATCTTTGTTAGGACAGAGGAACTGGATGGGAATAGTAGAACCTATAGCGATATTGTTGGAGCCCAAGTCTGCTCTTCCTATGGCATTGTCCCTACATAGCCCTCCCTGCCCTGATCTCATTCTTCGCTCTCTTCAGCTCCCTCATTTGTGTAGTGGTTTGAGTTCATTTGCTTGGATTCTTTTCACTGCATTTCAATCCAGCCATTAAACTGAATATTGTCAGAAGAGGAGAAGAAAAGGAAGAAAACTAAAACATTAGGAAAAGGCTGCAGAAAGGTGGTGGAGACAACAAGTCTTTTAAATTTGTTATGCTGGAGAAACAAATGATCTGTGAATCACCTCCCTAGTTGGGTATGCTCCAATCTTACTTCATTTCTCCTTTGTTCTGGTCCATTCATCTACTAAAGAGACATCTCTGTTAGGCAACACTCCCTCTAGTGAGGGAAGTGAATGAAAATCCTTGTCTAGTCCCTCTGGGTTCTATCAGACATGCACACAAAGACCCTACATACTTACACACACACATTTATTTTCACACATATACATATGTACAGTACAGTATGTACTGTCAGTGTCTCAAGAGAAAATGAGTTCTTTACTCACTATTGTCCAATAAGATGGCATAAGGCAGATGATAGTTTAAAAGTTCTTAGCTTGATTTGGATGAAATAGAGATACATTTTTGTAGCTTTAGGCAGATCTTTTAAATTCTCAGTTCTGGGCCATGGTTGAATCTGAATTGCTTGGGTGCATCTCTGAACCATCAGCACTCTGAGCTGGCTCAATAGAAGCCACAGGTTTTGTATATGCCCATATTAGTTTCCCAACAAGTTATCACAGACCAGGTGGTTCAAGACAATAGCAGTTTATTGTTTTTCATGGTTCTGGAGACTGGCAATCCAGAGCCTCTAAAGGCTTTGGAAAAGAGTCTTTCCTTGCTGTTTCAGGCTTCTGGTGGCTCCAGCATTCCTTGGCTTGTGGCTGCATAATTGTGAGCTCTGCTTCCATTTCCTGTCTCTGTCTGCCTCTTCTCTTTTGGTTCTTATGAGATAGCTGCTATTGGTATTCGGCCCCACTTGGTTAATCCAGCACAATCTAATCTTGAGAGCCTTCATTTGATTTCATCTGCAAAGAACCTTTTTCTCAGGAATGTCACATTCAGATTCTAGAAGTTAGGACTTAGGCATATCTTCTTGGGAGCCACTGTTCAATCTGCTACAGTGTCCAAAAACAAGATAAGCCATTCCTCATTCAAAACAAAGCCTTGGCTTTCAATTACATTTAGAATTGCAAATTTCTTTCTATGACGTATAAATCTTTGCCCAATCTCACCTTTTCTGTAGCCCTCCAATACCTCTTGCAGCATTCCAGTTACACAATTCTGCCTTCACTTTCTGCAGCAGCCTGAGCATATCTCTTCCTTGGGCTTTTGTGCACACTATAAATTCTGCCTAGAATTCCCTCAGCCCTTTTCTGCACTGTGCTGGCTCTGTTTCTTTGTTTTCCCTTGGCTTAGGTATCATTCCCTACAGCCATAGGTAAACTAGGTCTTCACATCATCCTCTTTAGTAGTAACTTCTTGATTATTTCACCATTATTTACAGTGATTTATTTGTTTATTGCCTGAGTCTAGGCTAGGAGTTCTATAAGCTCTGTCATGGACTTTTCCTATCTTTTTCACTCTTTTAGCCCTTAAATCTAGCACATAGTAAACAATAAATATGTGTTGAATGAATAAATGGGTAAATGAAGCATACAGTTAGTTTGGGAGATGCTCAGATGGTATCTGTGGTGGTGGTCCTCCATACACACAAGGACTTGTGCCAGAGGCTCGGATGGTTAAACGCGAGGCCATTTCTTCTCACACATGCCAGCAAGGCTATTGTCACAGATTAGTAAGATGTTCAAACATTTCTGCCTGTGTATTGGGTTAATAATCAGATTGGAAGAAACTTCTAAGGCAGCCAAATAAGACAATGATGGGGCTGTATTAAAGAATGAAACTCCCCAACACTCTCTACTTCTGTTTGCCATCTTTCACAGAACATCGAGGGATTATAGTCTCTGTCTTCAGAGAATTACCTGGAAAGAATTGTATTAACCTTCAGAGAGATCATTCCATTATCCTGGAAGAAGCATAGAATGTATTGACAGGATATGAAATGAGATGTTTCTTGTCGCCTTACATTTTTGTGTAACACCCTAAACCTGAGAGTAGTAGGTTCTGAGCATGATAATTTAACAAGATAGTGGGTAAAAGAGGGGCTTCTGGGATCACTTCTTTGGGGCTTTTAAGAGTCACCAGACTCATCTTATAACCTTCAGCCCACTACCTCATGTAGCCCAGTTAAGCAGAATCTCAGAATTGACAGAAGAAGGGAATCTGGGAAGTAATGTGGCATCAGCCTACTGGGGTATGGTGGGACCTGGAGGCAGGAGCTCCAAGGAGAAATCCCCCAAAAGAGCCAAGTGAGGGAGACACGTACAGGTATAACAGCAAAGAGGCAGCTGGGCAGCAGGGCGAGAAGTCTGGAGACCAGCAGGACATTAGCATTCTGACATTAAAAGACAGTCCTAACTGTTAAGTGGGACTCTCCTGAGTGGGAAAGAAAGTAAGGGGTCTGCGGCAGATAGGGATCTCTGAAGGAATGTGTTTGCAAGCTGTGGTTGGGAAAAAAAATCAAAGCCATTTCCTGTTTTTTCTCATTGATTGTTAGTTTCTTCAGTAGACCAGTCATACATATGAATAGCAAATTTTGAATTTTTTATTTAGGAAAATAGTGATTAAACTTTGCTGAACGTTGACATCAGGCACTGCACTAAGCACTTACACTTTACATGTATTTATGTGTGTGTACATGGGTATATGCAGACATATCACTTTCATGTTCTCACATGTTTTGGTGGCAACTTGATGTAGCATGTATGAGTGTTGTTGTCTCATCGTGGATGACTTAAAGAAGATACAAGACACAGAATAATTTCACTGAAATCACTAATATAGTGTCAAAACTAGAATTTGAACTTTTCTGTTTGGCTGCAGGGCCCCAAGGTGTTAGCCACTTTTGTTCTGCTCCAATTGTCTATAAAGTACATATAGGCATCTCTTCTGTTTGCTTGAAAGAGCAGATTGAGAGCGGAAATATTCTGGATGCTTTAAAACATATGCATAATTTGTCATTGGGTTCTGTATGCAGCGTATGAAAAGACTTGGTTGCATTTTGTCCTTCAGTTTTTTACAGTCTCTGTGTACAGAAGCACTACCTGTCCCATGGTTACTTTTAAGTCCCCAGGCCTAATGTAAGCTAGGAACCTGAGAGTGCAGGGAGGGAAGGATCTGAGGACTTTCCAAGGTGCAAGTTTGTTTTCGCTGACATTTTTGAAATAGCCAGAGAAGGGCCCCTTCACATTACTGTGTTCTGGTGATGTCTGGGTCTTGTAGCCTTTAAGCTGCTGAGGGAATGCAGAGCAGAAAGTGGACAGGTGAGGTATGGTGGTCTGCGGGTTGCATGGATGGTGTCAAGGGTGTTTTGGTTAGAGGAATCTGCTGTTCTCTGGAAGTGTGATTTTAGGCAACTCATTTCACCTCCTTGAACCTCTGCTTCTGTCTCTGTAAAATGAATTGGTTTCACTTCCAAGGTCTTTCCCAATTCTAAATTCTGTGCTTCTATGAGACGGTGGGGAATGGTTTGAGCAAAGGAGTGGGAGCTGGAAATTAGGAGAGCACGAGGAAAACATTTAAGGCAAAGAGGAGCTAAAAGAAAAGCTGATTATTGACCTTGTCATTACCATTTCTTCCTAAAAGGTACAAACTAAAGAAAAAGCAGATTTGTGTCTACTTGGACAACTTGCACCGGTAGCTAAGTAAGCAAAGGCAACTTAAAGCCATAAACCATCTTCCCATTAAACACAAGATCCATTGCATCCAGGAGCTTGTGTGCTTGCTGCATCTTCAAGGAGACCCAGCAGGCTTGGAAAATTGCCTGATAAATATGCCACATCGCCCTGCCCAGGTTCTAACACGGCCCTGGTCATGTCAGCGTTTTGATGCTTCCTGGGGTCCTTCTCTTTCTCATTAGCATTTTGAGAAAGCTGCATGACTCTCATCTGTTAGTTAGGTACCCCCTGCCCACCCCTAAATTGTGAGGGACTGGAGAAAGTGAAGACAGGGCACTGATCTTGCAGGAGACTCGTATCCCATCTTGTCCTCTCCTGGGAGCTGGAGAAGTTCCGTGGTGAAGGCACAGGTGCTGACCCCTTCAGACACTGTCTGTGGAGAGGGAGAGGTCACACCCTGCAGAGTAAGGGGCACTCATCTGAAGGACCCTTGCTGCCAACTCTATCTCTGTCCTTGAAGAGACTTCTAAATTTTTATCTGTGGACACTTGCAGGCACCCTGGTGAGTTGACCCCAGGGACTCATCTTATTTTGAGACCAGCTCCCTGGCTGTCACTTTCACTACAGCTGAGCCCCTCCTTTCTTGAGAATGACCTAGAGGTGACCCTCTAAAGGAGACAGTGGGTCTCTGGTGTTTGGCAGCACAGATCACTAGTCTGTTTTCAAGAATAGCAAGGAGAGATGGTGAAGGAGCCCACGCCTGTGGGAGTCTCTGACGAGCTGCCCAAAGGACAGGGAGCTGGAAATGCAGGTTTGAGAAAAGATCAGAGCAGCGTGGGACAAAGTTTCCATGCTGCTTGAGAGGAAAGTGATGAGGAAACGAAAGATTTTCAGTTAGAGTGGGTTAATGGGAACCAGTAGCTCTTTTGGACAATTAGTAAGTGGATTTGAAAATACAGACGGAATTTTGGGAAAATCTGCTTACAGGAACCCTGGGAAGAGAGTAGCTTGAGCTTGAGTCCTTAATAGAAGCGTCCAGAGGAAGTTAAGTAGTTCCTATTGCCTAATCTGGACAAGGCTCGAAAATACATTGATTCTCTGCATAAACACATTCAGATTCATCAGCACGAATGCAGTTATATTATTTGCAAGCAAGGCATCTATTTCATGTGTAAAATGATTCCAAATCATTCAGGACAGGGAATCTCGTGCTGTCCAGCAGGATGCCTGTGGGAATGAAAAGGTGGCAAAGGAGAGCCTTAGGAAGCTTTTATGATTTAATATTAAGGTAATGTGAGTCAGGAGAAGAATTTTCTACAGATAAAAAAAAACAGCAAACAAACCATAGAACTATTGGTCTTTAAGTAAAGTTCCTTGATGAAAAAGAAAAAGACAATAAGTAAAATGTGAAAAAAACACTTGCCTCAAATACTTCAGACAAAAGTAAGTATTCTAAATCTAAAAAAGATATTCAAATAGGCAAAAAAAGACACAGACTCCCCCCCTCCAATTCCCTGGTAGGGAATTAACTGTGATCTATACACTGTATTTCCATACCTACCTATGTGTATGTCCCGTGTGTGTGTGTGTGTGTGTGTGTGTGTGTTTCTCAAAAGACTTAAAAGTCTTTGATTTACATTCTACTTTTCTGTGAGTATCATAAAGAAATAATAAGCAACTTAACATTGATTTATTTGTCAAAATGGTATCTAAAACAGCATGAGTAAGGAAGAGGAAAACCAACAAAATGTGCATTGTTGGGGATTTGTTGAATAAATTATAGTATAGCCTATCATATGCTAAACCATTAAATTATTTAGATTGTATTTGAAGTGAAACTGTTTCTATATAATGCTCATATGTACTTTTATGTAATGCTTTATATAGTTACTCACAGTATGATCACTGTTGTTTATATATAGACATAAATATACTGAGAATATACATAAAAAGTATGATCAAAACAAAATACAATTCTACATTTCCATCGTGTATTATATAGCATAATGCACAGGCACTACTACTGATGAGGACAAATGGAATGGTATGATAGGTCTTGCTGTTTTCTGAGTTAGAGCATGACATTAAAACTTTACACTCTGATGTTTCTTAGCTTCCAGACCAAACTTCCAGCTGAGGGCTACAGTTTGGGACTACCTATCATTAGGAAGTAATTTTGGGTAAGTCAGTTCGTACCTAAGTGTAAGTTTCCTCATCTTTATGGTGGAATCTATGAAAACTTTCTGGAGCTGTACTGTGTTAAATATAACAATGGTAATTCATAAAATGCTAACATGGTATTATTTTTAAATTTTCGACATTTAGATCAGTAGAAAATATCTTGTGAGGTTTTAGCTCTCATTTCCTTGGTTACTAGTGAGGTTGATGTAATTTTCTATGCTTATTTAGTAAATTGAAATACTTTTGTGACTTAAAGCTTTCTTATGATTTGAAGACGATCTTTACATATTCTGGATCGTAATTTTTGTTATACATGTTGTGACCGTTCTGTCAGTTTCTTTACTGTCCTTAATTTTTTGTACAGAAATTTTCCTTGTACACAAGTTAAATGTTTGGGTTGTTTTGCATTTAACCTTACTTGTCTATTTTTGTTAAATTGACTACGGAATGAAATTCTGACCCCCAGAACATAAAAGCCTTTTGTTACATTCTCTCCTTTTGTGTAGACTTTTAAAAATGCAAAATCACAAGTCTTACCCCAGAACTCAGTTCTGCAGTTTACAACACCTTCCTACCACACTGAAGATTAGGAGACAGAAGTCTAGAAATAGGGGTGTATGAAATAAGGATATAATACTATGTTTTGCTATTTTTGCATTCAGTTTGCCCAGCACTATTTAGTTCTGTATTTCTTTGGATTGCTGATTTAATCCTGCACTCAACCGAAGCCCCCCAGAGCTGGTGCAGAGGAGGAGAATGTCAGTGTAGTGAGGGAGAATCATAGTACCCAGTAGATCAAATAGGAAACTCCAAAAAATGTGTCTAACACGTACATTAATTCTGCAGTTGCAATTAAAGGGGGCAGGAAGAACGGCTTGTTCAGGGTCATGTTGTTTGGGAAAACATTTAACACACTTTTGTGAGACAAAACTTTCTCATATAGAGGTGCCAATTTATACATTTTCAAACCTAAATTGTTTTTTCAGGGTGCAATTAAATTTGGGTTGCGCACCTGCACTGTTCTGTAGGCACCCTCTCATTCTTAACATTGTCTTTTGATATTGTTAAGGCCAGAAATCATGGTGACTCATTAGGTTACTCTAAAGTGCAGAGGTAAATTATACAGGTCCCAAACCAGCACGTATCTTCCCAGCATGACAAAGCACACGCTGCCACTGTCCTACACTGCTCTTGCTCATAGCTATAAGTGGCCAAGGATGTAACAGGCCTTACAAGTTAGGCACTATGTACAAAGCCCTGGAAATATAGAATCAACTATTAAATATAAGACAAATCATTTTTATTTCTAAATAATGCCAATATTTTGTTCTTCTGGAGGCCCACACAAGAGACAGCGTGGATTTTTTTTTTATTTATTTGTGTTTTCTTTAGCCTCCAATATGGTTTTATTTGTTTTAACTGCAAGTTTGTGTACAGAAATGCATTGTACATAAGGAGTGATTTCAGTTTTCAAGTGGATCAAATTACTCAAAATATAAAGTGCCCAGATTGTGGGTGATTTAAACAACAGAAACTCATTCTCTCAGAGTTCTGGGGGCTGGGAGTCTGAGATCAAGGTGATGGTGGGGTTAGCTCCTTTTGAGGGCCAGGAAGGGAAGGGACCATTCTAGACACCCCTTCCACTGCTATAGCACATGACTGTTGCCTTCTGTGTCTTCACGTGGTCTTTCCTCTGAGTGTGTCTGTCCTAATCTCTTTGTATAAAGACACAGTCATATTGGATTAAGATCTCAGTCTAATGATGTCAATTTATGTAACTGTCTAAACAACACTTTGCCTCCAAATACAGTTACGTTCTGCTATACTGGAGGTTAGAACTTCAACACAGGGATTCTGGGGAGACACAACTCAGCCATTAATAGATCATGTTCTGGGAAGGGCTTTGAACAGGAAGACAGGCCACTGAGGTAGCTTCAGCCTTGCCACTGGCTGTGTTCTCTTATGTTAGTCTTTTGAAACCTGGCTTCTGCTCTTGCATGAACTCCTGGGGTTCACGCCAAGATCCAAGTACTAGTAGCCTGATTAGTGAGCTGCGTTCTGTTTTGCTACGTAGCCCAGGCACCCACTTTCCTGCAAAATTCTGTGGTTGTCCTTCACTTTAATATCCAGGTAATATAGTTTGAGTCTGCATCATATATGCTGCTAGAAGTGTTCCTGATATTTGCAGGCTCTTTAGAAGGGCTTCCTTCTGCTGTGCTGTGTTGGGTGCTGAGACTGCTCTTTTCTCAGATGGCTTTTCTCAGCAGAACCTCACACTGGTTCCTTTTCTCAAAAGTGTCCTTGTGAGGGCTGTTGTTGAGAATAGATTTTTCACAGAAGGCTTTAAGGAAGAGGTGGCAGTAAAAGAATGATAACAATAATATGCTGCAAGAAAATTCTTTAAAAGGAATTGTAGACCTCTCTGTCTTAAAAATTTCATGGCCTTTTCATAATTCAGAACAGTTTTTCCTGAATCTCTATCTTCCATTTCAGGATCTTTTTCTTCTTTTCCTTTCTTTTATTTTTTCTTTTCTGTTTCCTTTCTTTCTTTTCATTTCTTTCTTCCTTCCCTCCTTCCTTCCTTCCTTCCTTCCTTCCTTCCTTCCTTCCTTCCTTCCTTCCTTCCTTCCTTCTCTCCTTCCTTCTTAGATGGGGTCTAGATACAGGTTTGTACCATTGACTCCTTTCTTTTCCTCAAAATCTTCTTTTTCTCTTCTTTCTCCTTCCTGGTTCCCTCATATACCTCACTCCAGCCTCTTGAGCTGTCAGTGAATGAAGCCTAATATCCTGTTACTTTATGCAAAGATGTAGCTCTTTTCCACTTGAGTGTTTTTAGGCTCCTCTTGGGAATAGTAGTGAATGAGTGAGAGTCACCTTCTTTTTAAAAATGTTTTTTTTTGATGCCATTTTATTTTTAAAATGTTTTTATTGGTACATGTATGCAGTACATGATGATTATATTCCTTGTGGGTCTTCAACCAAAGACTCATCAGTAACAGTTTCAGCCCAGAGTCATCTCCTCTACTGAGAATTATGCCCTTGATACAGTGGAGCTGCTCTGTCTCTTAGTCTGTTTTCTGCTGCTGTAACATGACACCTGAGGCTAGGTAATTTATAAAGAAGAGAGATTTACTTCTTACTGTTCTGGCAGCTGGGAAGTCCAAGATCAGGGTCGTTGCAGGTTGGCTGTCTGGTGAGGGACTTTTGCTGTGTCCTTAGATTGTGGCACATACATGGCAAAAAGGGAGATCAAATGTTGTGTCTTCATGGGGCAGAAGAACAGAAGGGAGCAAACCCACTCCTACTTGCCCTTTTAAATAATGGCATTAGTCCATCTATGAGGGAGAGCCCTCCTGACCTAAATGCGTCTCAAAAGGCCCAGCTCCCAACACCATGGCACTAGGGATCAGGTTTCCAACATTTGAAATTTTAAGGACACATTTGGACCGTAGCAGTCTCTGATTAGAAGCAGATTCTCTTTTCTCCTGTCCTCTCTCCAATTGCACATTTGGTAGTAGCTTTAGGAATCACTTTTCAATCTGTCAGGTAGGGGAACAGCAGCTTTGGTTACACTTAGGTATTTTTGTGCACTGTGGAAAGAAGCAAGAAGACATACTTTATTGTACTTGTTGTATAGTACCGATAAATGTTTCAAGTAGAAAAGTGTTACAGTGTCTCTACTTGACTTCCTCTCAGTGGAGTTCCTCTCAGTTCCTTATGTGGGTCAAAGAAGAGAGAGTCCATGTCATACTTACTGCTGTTGGAAGCTACCAATCCCATTTCTTCTTGTTACTGAAGAATAGAGCCCTGAGTCTCCAGAGGGCTCTTGCTGCTGTGCCAATGGTTTAGGCCTTTACTTTGTTAATGCTTTCTGTGGTCACTGTTCTTTATTTCAGGGGACTAAGGGGACACAGAAGAGCTTAGTGGCAAGAGCAAGACTCTGGAGACAGAGGCCTGGGTTTCAGCAGTTGCCTGTGACTTGTAGCTTATGATTCTGGGAAATCGCTCTACCCTCCATGGTCTTGTCCTGTTATCAAGAATATGGGAAGGAATTCTGCTCACATGGCCACAGGAACAAATAAAATTTCTGTACCTAGAAGCACATTTTTGGCTAGAAAGACACGAAGCCAAGGCCAGGGTAGGTAGATGCTGTGGCTTTGGACGTGTCTGGGCATGTCTGGAGGTGTAACTGGCACATGGGCTGGGTTTGGGCTTGCCTGACAGACTCAGGGGAGGCACAAGGGCTGGTTTCATTGACCCTGACAGTTGGTCCCTGTGAGTAACAACTGGCACCGCATCTCCGGGGGAGCTAGTGCAGTGGTGTTCATGGCAAGTCCAGCAATGCTGGTGGGAGGAAGGGAGCAGTTGTCATGAGCGCAGATAGAAAGCAGCTGCATGTTGTCATCCGCTGTAGACTTACGGAGCCTACACCCCGTTCTTGGAGAGAAGAAAAGTGCTGTGCACAGTGGATCAAGAGAGGGAGGTCTACCCCTGGGGAGGCCCCCAGGTGCTGAGATGAGAGCCGTTCTCCCATGAGCCCAAGAGCCCTGAGAAGGCATTTTAGCAGGTGGTGCTTGCTGCTGTGCTAGGTGGACACAGGTGTAGTGAGGCCTGAGGGGTGTAAAATATTAGGAAAGAATGCACAGTCACAGACGTAAAATTTGATATGAAAGGAATGGTTTCTTTAGAATGATAACAAATCACAGCAAATTATATTTTAAAAAAGCTGACAAATACTACAAATCCCAGAAAAATAAAAATGTGTTTTTATTATCTGACGTAACTCTTTAATACCTTTTGTCTCACTTTCTTTGGTGGCATATTTTTTGTTCATCTCTTCTTATGACAACGAGTTTTTAGTATCACTTTATGTAGAAAGAATGAACACATAATTTGGTTTTTCTTCTACGATAGTTAATCAAAATTAATTCTCAATCATTGGTTGTTAGAATGAATAAAAGAACAAAGGCAATGCAAACAGTATGTTCTTTGTAATATTCTTATAGCTTGTGTTCAATAAACACAAGGATTCTGAAAATTTCTGTTGTGAGTGATTCCTACAATAAGAGTGAAAATGTATGGCACATTTATAATTGTATATACTGACAAGAGACAGTCTCTGTTTTGACTAGGCATTGATGAGAACCAAATTGTCTGCTTACACATTTTGCATAACTAATGATTAGAAGAAATTCTCAGGAAGCAATTTCTGTGAATTTCAAACCCTATTGCTCTTCCCTACCAACTCTCTGGTATCAGGTACCATGGGCTTCTTCAAGATGAGTTAAGGTCTGTGGTCTTATCCCTGTGTTTAGACATTAGGAGAGTTGGTGTAGAGGGCAGTGGGTGAGTTACAGGAAGCCATTTCTAAAATGGCATAACTAAAAATAACATAAGTATATCAGGAAATGATTTTACACCAGTAAATCTAAAATGAACATCTGTAATCAGAATCCAAAAATGCCCTTGGCCACTCTAGTGTTATTGGAGACAGGGGAAGTATAATGGGGAGGGGGTTAAGGAGGAAAAAGATAGTGAGTGATCTTGGCCATTTGTATTTAAAATATTTTACTTTTTCAAAGTTTAGAAAAGTCATGATTGTATGAACTCATTGCCAGAGTCTTTTCCGGGTTCTTTGAAGGGGATCATGAATGAGAAAGGTCCCAAAATTTAGGACTCACTACTTTTTCAGGAAGTATGTCTTTGGCTAGAATAGATGAATGCCCCAATTTTGGTGGCTTAGCACAACAGCTTATATTTTGTTCACATGCAGATCAGTTGGATAGTGGCTGAAGTAGGTCAGGGGAGGATGTAGGAGGAACTTTGTTCCTTGCAGTCAGTCAGGGATCCACGCTGACAGAGGCACTGGCATCCTCAGCATGAGGCTTCTAGGGTTTCTGTGGGCAATGACAAGTAGCTGCCTGACAGAGGAAAAGAGAGCAAGCCCAGAGGGGACCATGCAGGAGGTTTTGTGGGGTGGGCCAGGAAATGAATGTACAGCCCTTCCTCCATAGCCTATTGGGGGAAGTCATTCACTAGGTCATACAACTGCAAAGGACATTGGAATATGTAACATAGCTCTGAGCCCAGGAGAAAGGAAAACAGATTTTGGTGAATTGTAATACTCCCTGACATAGGAAGGGACATAACTTTTCCTCATTTGGGATTGGAGTGGCACAAGTATGTGAACACATGGGACTGGGGATTTAGCTCGGTGGTTAGAATGCTTGCCTTGCAAGCACAAGGCCCTGAGTTTGATCCCCAGCACCACCCCCACAAAATGGTATGTGGACACCATACTGTTTGAGCCACAGGAGGCATGCTGAGAGGCCACTTTAAACCGACAAGGACCCCTTCAATGTACTCTTGAACCAGGGAAGATGTCCCGGGAATGGTACAAAAGATGTGTTGTAGATGCTGACAGACTAATGTTTTGTAACTGGTATTTTCACTCTTGTACCTCCTTACACTACTGTGATTCAGGCAACTTACCTAGAAACCAGCCTGAGGGATACTGTGAATAAAAAGAGATTTTTACCAAAAATAGTAAAAGGAAAAATGATTTCAAAAAGTGGTTAATATAATGATGAAAACAGAAGAGGACAAGAGCTGGGGATTTAGTTCAGTGGTTAGTCTTGCCTTGCAAGCACAAGGCCCTGAATTCGATTCTCAGCACCACCCCCCACAAAAAAAGATTTTTAGGGAGAAATTGAGAAAATCAGATCACCACATTCTACCTGCTGCTATTCACTGAAGAATTTCCAAAGGCTGTTTCTGTTAGATTGTGACCCCCAAGAGTAAACATGTTGTATTTATTTTTGGGTCCCCAGTGCCTAGCATAGTACTATATTGGATTATCATAGAGAATTTTTTTACTTTCCTAAATATATACATATTTTATAAGCACATAGACTTTTTTTTTGATAAAGCATTGTTCAGAGCCTTGACAGAATCGATTTTAATACCCAGTATCAGTGAATTATGTTCCTTTTGATCCACAATTTCCGAATATTCTGTAGTAATGAACTTGGGGTTATGCTTTGAGATTAAGGCTTTCCACTAGATATTTTGTGTAGTAATTAAACTCATTAGGTTTGTGTATGAAGAAACTTCTGGGGGGAGGCTTTCTTGGACTATGGAAATTTTGTAATGGTTGGAAAATGTAAGTTTTTCATCTCTTCTTATAAATGTTAAATTACTTTTCCCTGAAGCTTTTTTTTTTTTTTCTTTCTCTGTAAGCTAAATATCCATTAGTAAATTAGGCTTGGCTGTGTCCATTCATTGATATTTGATCCTGGGAACCTCTCAAAGAAAATCAATGTGTGGCTTTTCAGTTAATTAACATAATGTTAATACAGCGTGTAGCGCCAGCCTAACTGGAATCCTCATACTTAGCTCTCTGCTTAGGCTAAGTGAGCAGCAAGGATAGATCAATATTTTTCAGACGAGAGCATATCTGGATCACTCAAGAGAGACAAGGACAGGGCTACTCAGGATGAAAGAGTTCCTGTCTGCCCATTTCTATATGCATCCCTGATGGGGTTCGCTAAGGCAGAAAGCAAATAGACTAAATCTAAAATGAGAAGGCAGTGAATGCGCGTTCTTACAGGGCAGGACAATTAGTAGCTGCAGTCGAACCTGACCTGAGCAACAGATTCAGTGGGTTGAGACACAGAATTTGGAGAGGTGTGTGATGAGAAAAGCACGGGCTGTTGCGTGAATTACTTACCCACTTTTCTGTGGTTAGGGGATTTGACTGTGAAAACTAACTTCCCAGAACTGGGGTCCAGGCTCACCATACATTTTCTCTCCTCTCCTCTCCCTTTAAAAACATTTTAAATTGCAGTGAAATGCACACAACAGAAAAGTTATCATTTGAACCATGTACTTGTAGTTCAGTGGAATTAAGAAGTATTATCAAAATGTAGGATGAATATTTAAATAAGAAATTTAAAAAATTATTACAGTAGAAGATACATTGCCATTAATACCCCTCTAAATACTCCCCCTTGCTTTAGACACATGTACCTCAGCACTCTTGCTACTTTCTGAGAGGTCCTTTCCTGAGTGTCTTCATGGAAAATGTAGACTGGCTATAAGCCCAGGATGTCCTGAATTGATTCAAAACTTTTCTGACAGTTTCTATCAAATATACGCACTATGGTGTGTTCTCATCTACCTTTTTCCCTGGACCTGGCACCATGCAACTTCTTGCTCTTCCTCAAAGTGACCATGAAAGAAAGGTAAACATTTTAAATTGATTCAGGATATCGAGGCTGTTGTGTCAGCACAACTAAAAGACACTCGTGAAAGAGGATTTCCAGAACTGCTTTGGAATGTGGCAAAAACAGGCTAAATAAATGTGTGCAAAGTGAGGGGGAAGACTTTGAGGGGACTAATGAACATGTATCTTTTACTGTAACGAACTTAAACATTCACTGTAGTTTTGGACCACACCACATAACCATTACAGCTGCCCATTTCCAAAATTCTTTTTATCTTGCACAACTTAAATTCTTTACCTCTTAAACTGTAACTCCCTTCCCCGCTTCTGAGAACCACCATCCTACTTCATCTCTTCATGGATTTGAATATGAAGCACCTCATATGAATGCTGGAATCAGATGTCCTCATTCTTTTGTGACAGGCTATCTCGCCTAGCAGTCATCCATGTTTTAGCATGTGTCAGAATTCCTTCTGAGGCTAAATAACGTTCTAGTGCAAGTGTACACTACATTTTATTTATCCGTTCATCTCTCTACGGAGCCTTGAGTTGTTTCCACCTTTTGGCTATTGTCAACAATGCTGCTATGAACTGTTCGTGTACAAATTTCTTTTTGAGTGTTGGCCTTTGATTCTTTTGAGTGTACACCTAAGGGTAGAATCACAGATCACACGATAATTCTATATGTAATTTTTTCGAGGAGCCACCACACTGATTTCCATAGTAGCTACAACATTTTACATTCCCACCGGAAGTGTGTAGGGGTTCCTGTTTCTCTGCACCCCTGTCTACCCCTGTCATCTTCTGTTTCTGCTTTTTAAAAGAAATCATATCTGTTCTAATGGGTGTGAGATCTTATCTTATTGTGGTTTTGATTTGTATTTTTCTAATAATTACTGAGGGTGAGCATCTTTTCATGTGGAAATGGCTCTCTAGTCATTTGTATATTCTCTTTGGAGAAATAAATGTCTATCCAAATATGTGTCTATATTTTAATGAGGTGGTTTGTTTTTGTTTTTGTTGAGTCCTTTCCTTCCCCCTTAATAAGATGTAGTGTGCTGTATAACTCTGGTTTTCTCTGTTTGATCTTTTCCAGAGCATTGAATCTTGCTGTGAGATCTCGGTATGTTTTGAAGGAGTGGTTTTTCAGACTGCACATTACTGAGCCCTGAAGGTTGTGACAGGCACGCAGGGGAAGGCCGGAAGAAGGGAGGCCAGGGTGGTGGTGAAGTGGAGATGTGCCCACTTTGGCTTCAGCCAAAGCAGCTGTTTTTACCTATTCTACCTATTGAGACTTGACATTTGATATTATCTCTGGTAGGGAAAATTTCCAAAACCCTTGTCATAGGGATGAGTTTGGCCTTAATTACTCTCTCAGCTCTACCTTGTTTGAAAAAAGACTTGTCTCAGTGTTCTTTAAATTGTTTTCTGAGAAGCAAGCGGAAGGGAAGCAACATTCAGTTTGCTTTTTATAAATAACTGAACTGCCCACGATGCAGCAGGCATTGTCTGGACCTCCATGGAACTGTTCACAGCTGGCGGATGTGGGGTGTGACCTGAGACTTTGGAAATGACGAGGTGAATGAGCTTGGGGCTGCAATGGGGTCCTCACCTCATGTGCCTAATGCTGTAGTCAGTTTTCTTTTATGGGGCCAGCAGCTTCCCTCCTGTCCACAATGGACTTGGCAGGATCACTCAGGCGGTTGTTCAAGTGACTTTCTCTCCCCCAGCTCTCTTCCCAACTCTTTCTTCCACCCCCTACACCCTTCTCTCCCCCCAGCCCTCTTCTCCAAATCTCATGCACCATCTGCTGTGACTAGTGTTCTCATTCACCTTTTCCTGCCTTATCTCCTCTTCAGCAGGAAAGTGCCTCGGAGGCTGACAGCCTAATCTCTCCACTGATCCTGTTTCTGAATTCATCATTTTGCTCCTCAGGTGGCTGCGCCCACTGCTGCCTCTCCTGTGTTGCTGCCCAGGCAGAAGGATGAGTGGGAGCAGGAGCGGGGCCGGGGTGGGGGGTGGGAGGAAGAGGAGGAGGAGGAGCAGCAGGAGGAGGAGGAGGAGGAGGAGGAGGAGGAGGAGGAGGAGGAGGCGGCGGCTGTGGTGGGTGCACTGGACCCCTTTAAGAAAGGTGGGTGGAGGGAGAGAGGAAGGAAAGAAAAGAAATTGAAAAAAGTGAGTGTGTCATCCAGGGCCTGTGAAAGAAGCTGTGGATGCTGGAGGGGCCTCAGGACTCAGCCGACTCTGACAGTGGCCAAAAAGACCTCTGTCCCAACCACTTCAGGGAAGGAGGCTGCTGGTGGCTTTCTCCACTCTGAATTCTGCCTTTTCTGGTCTCCAGCTAGCACCTTGAGCAAAGTCACCTGCTGAATAGTTTTTCTGTATTGCTATTTGGGGGCAGGTATAAACTATGTTTATTCCTTCTGTTTTTTATTTTCTTTTATTATCTTTTAATTGGGAGAAGCTGGAGCTTATCACCTAAAAGGAGGAAGGAAACTCAGTTGCAGAAAGGATACTTGAAAGCATAGGCTAAGGCTTACAAAGTATGGCCATTGAAATATATGGTGTGATCACAGGATTTTTTTAAATGCATATTTTGCATTTCTTTGTTCTCATTCACCTACCATAAATAATGCATTTCTCTATACCCACAGCCCCCTGCACCGTGGGGCTCTGAGAAGCTCCGATTTATAAGTTACTAGTATATTGCTAGTATGCTAGTATATTGCTAGTAGCACCGTATGCTTGCAAAACCTTTAATATTTCCAGAACTTTCTCCTTTCATTTTTTTCTTAGCATGTATGCACAAATTCTTATGTGCTGTCTTCCCTCCCAAATCTGATAGGTGGTTTAGACCATTTTTTTTTTTCTGGCTGATTTTAGTCTGCTGTAGTATAAGAATGGTTCAAGCACAACACTGAAGTGCTGAGCAATACACTTTGGGGAAGCAAAACTAGGTGATGTGTCCATTCTTTGGAAAGGGGAAATTATGATAAAGTGCTAGAGTTTTGTCACTGTCACTGAACTGGCCTGTCTCTGAAGAAGAAAATTGTCATCATTGCAGCTGTTCCTGTCTTGAATCTCTTTCCCCAACCATAACATGTTTCAGGTAATAAAATACTTTCCTGGAACAAATGGAAAAAAAAAAAGTCTGTGTGGTTAGGGGGTGGAAGGTGAAACTGATAAAATAATGAAATTAAATTCTGATCTTTCATTATCTTTTTTCTAGAGCAGCTGTGTATTACTTGCTCCAACTCAATTATTTGAGTTTCAAAGGTTACACTTCATAAGGGTGCTATTTCGGGAAGTGGTTTTGTCTAGCTGGTTTTGTCTAGCATGTGTGCATTGGTTGTAGAACACTGGCGATTTAGGAATTTTTCTATTGGGTTTCTTTCTTGTGATCATGTACGTACATTTCATTCATGAGCCACAGGAGACTGCAACTGTAAGATGGGACCTGGGAAATCTTGCACTTGTATGCTGTTACCAGCAAATAGAAGTTTCATAGCTGCATGTAGGAGGGTGCCCATTTCTGCTCAGTTTCATTTCTGACAAGAAGCAATAGCAAAGCAACCTTTGGCCAGAGGAATTGTTGTGAGGTCCATGAAAGTCAACAGTAAGAAGTCAGTGGTTTCTTATAAAGTTAAACCCATACCTACCCTACAATTCAGCATAGCCACTTGTAGGTGTTTACCCAAGAAAAACAAAAATATATGTCCACAAAAGCACTTTCACAAGAATGCCCATAGTTGCTTCATTCATAGACACCCAATATAAGTGCCCAAATATCTATCAATAGGAGAATGGGTGAGCAATTTATAGTATATTTGTGTCTTTATATTTGTTTACTCCTCCACAATATAAAGGAATGAACTACAGGTGTACAGTACATCATAACAGGGGTGACTTTTACAGAATTTATCTTGTGTGAATGAAGCCAGGCTCAAAAGGATATAGACTGTATGGTTTCATTTATGCAAAGTTCTAAAACACACAAAACTAATCTTTAGTGATGAAAATTAAGACAGTGGTTGCCTCTGTAGGTGAGGGAAGAATGACTGAGGTAACTTCCTTTTCATTTTTTAAAATATATTTTAATTAGTGCTTATTAATTTTATAAAATATTGGGTTTCAATGTATATATTTTGATCATATACATCTTCCCATTATTTTCTCTCACACTCTCTTCCCCCTACCTCTTATTCTCTTCCTCTTGTCTAATAGTCTCCTTTCTACCTTCAGGTCATCTATTTTAGATTCCACGTGTTAGGTAGAACATTTATTTGTCTTTCTGAACCTGGCTTATTTCACTTAGCTGATCCTCAGTTCCATCCATTTTCCTGCAAATGACATGATTTCATTCTTTCCTACAGCTAAATAGTACTCTGTTGTGTATACACACCACACTTTCTTTATCTATTTATCTAGACCATTCATCTGTTGACAGGCATCTAGGCTGGTTCTGTATCCTGGCTATTCTTGATTGTGCTGTAACAAATGAGAGTGTGCAGATACCCCTATTGTGTGTTGACTTTAATTGTTTTGCTATACACCATGCAGTGGTATAGCTGGATCAACTGGTAGCCCTATTTTGAGTTTTTTGAGGACTTACATACTGATTTCCATAGGGATTGTACTAATTTACACTCCCACCAGCAATGCACAAGTTTCTTTTTCCCCCCACCTCTGAGGAAACTTTCCAGGGTGAAGGAGATGTTCCCTATCCTACTGGAATGTGGATAACATAAGACTTATTTTTGTCAAAACCCAGTGGAACCCTTTGAACTCAAAGTTTCAGCTTGTGCATTTCACAGAATATAAACTTTACCTCAAAATAAAAAGGAAAAATGAACATTTTAAAAATTTGTAGTAAATATGGTGACATGTCTCAGGACCAAAGGAACTTTTATGTGTTTCCCCTGCTGTGCCTGTGTTTCTCAAACCTGGCTGTATGTTAAGCTTATCTGTGAGCTTGAATGTGCAAGATGCTGGGACTGCCCACCAGAATCTGATGCTGCAGGACTGGGGATGTCTCTCAGGAAGCTAGGTTGCAGAGGAAAATCTAGGGTTTTTCACAGTACCCTGGAGGGGAGAGAGTTCTGGGGTTTAGATAGTAGTAGATATTTGTTAAAATGTTACTCTGGTATCTGCTGAACATCACATTTGACATTTTGGAGCAATGACATTGGTAAATAAGATGAAAGCTGTTATTCAAACCTTGGTATTTATTAAAAAAAAAGGGTGTGTGAAGTGAAGATGGAGGAAAGGAACTGACAGAATGTGCCAGGAATGGTGGTAAGCAGGTGATGTAGATGGTTTCAGTTAATTTCTCCAAGAAGGGCATTTATCATTTATTATCCATTCTTCTGCAATCACTGCATTCCAGACCCTCAGCTATTAAGTCCTGCCTCTTATGCTCCAGCTAAACCAACTGTCTGGCAAATCTCTCAATAAGCCAGGGAATTTCAGCCCCTGCTCCTGTATCTCTGTAGTATGTGGGATGCATTTTTCCTAATCTACTGGGTAAATTTCTTCTTATCTTTTTGTATCCCACATTATATTGCAGTGCTCCCTGCTTCATTCTTTACTCCATTGGAAGAATCTTATTCCTCTTTAAGCAGAAATTGTATCTACTTTCCTAGGATTGGTACCAAGGTGTGACTTGGAGTTCTCTCATGTGAATTAGAGATAGTCATTGGTAACTGATTTAGTGCTAAATCTACTTAAATAGAGAAAACACTACCAAGAAGTCTTTTGGCAGTCAAACATAGGTTAGCACTCAACTGTGTTCTACTTTAGTATTATAGTTAATCACATGGAATTATAATTTTTTGCATACACTTCTCTCTCACCTGCCAGATAGAGATCCTCTCGAAAATAAGACCGTGTCTTACCATGTGTAATTCATCCTTGTAATCCCAGGACCTGGGGCAAAACCTCACACCTATTCAGTGCTCGATCCATTTTTATTGAATGAATATTCAGATGAATGAATGAGGTTGCCTTTCTTCTCCTTAAATCTAGCTGGCACCGAGACAGTCAATCTTCAGGAAAACTCACCTCTAGATAAAATGCAAACCCTCAAAATGGTTTTCAAGGATTATCTACTCTGTCCTAGCCATAGTGTCAACTAACCTTGTGAGCTAATGATTATTACATGAAATTTGCTTGTCAAGACTTAGAGCTCAAGAATTCAAATCATCATATCACAGTGATATATGCACAACCATGTTCATAGCAGCACAATTTGTAATAGCTAAGTCTTGGAAACAACCTAAATGCCCAACAACTGATGGATGGCTAAAGAAGATGTGGTTTTTCTACACAATGGAGTACTACACCGCCATAAAAAAGGATAAAATAGAGTCATTTGTGTGTAAATGGATGTTCCTTGAGAACATACTATTAAGTGAAATAAATCAGACACTTATCAGTACACATCGAATTGTTTCTCTGATATGAGAAACCGTAAGTGTAAATAAGGACAAAGGAGTAGAATAGATATTATGTTTAAAAAAAAAGAGAGAGAGATAATATTCAAAAGAGAGGAGAACTAGATAGGGAAAAGGGGGATAAAGAAGAAGGTTAAAAGAAAAGTAAGATGAAAGGGGAAAAAATGGTAAAGTATAACTACACTTGTTGCAAATAGGGAGGGGTGGATGAATAGAAGGGAGGGGAGGGGAAGGGGGGGCAGGGGGGAAAACCAAGATGTATCATGTACGGGTACAAAATAACCATGTTTATTATGATCATTATGTATACAATGTACCATTACATGTTCTTGGTAAAAATAAAAAATTAAAAAAAAATAAATTAAAAAAAAAAGATTTAGAGCTCCATCCCTTGAATATCATATACTTGTGTTTTTCTTCATGCCCCTGGTTAAATTGCCCCTTTCTCCATGATAAAAAGTAAAAAGTGTGTGTCATCTGAACCCAAATGAATCTTGAATCTCACCATATTAGCAGTGTAACTTTGGTCAAATGACTTAACATCTCTCAGCCTTGTTTTCTCTCATTTAGGAACCAGAATAATAGATTACCGTGGAGGCTGCAGAGCCCTACAATTATTATTATTTTACATATTCTTCAGTGTGAAGCTCAAGGTCCAAGCACTTACTGAAGTTAGGAGACTATGTTTTTTTTTCTGGACATCTATGTAACTTACTGTCTGAACCACTAACTATAAAACCTCAACGTGTTCTACCATTACTGTTACTTAACTTTTTCTTATGGACATGGCCTTTTTCCTTAACCAACGTGGGAGCCCCCCAAGAGCAGGAGCAGGGACTTGTGGTTTTTTTTTTTAATGAAAGCATAAAAAGATCATTTAGCAAAACACAGCAGATATTAAATTGTATAAGTATTCAATTGTATTAAATAAGGAGAATGAAGTGTATATTTAGAATGAGAATTTTGGAATGCTAGGTTATTAAAGGTCACTTGTACCATCTTTCGGTGGAAACTGCAACATATATTTTGTATGCCCTTCCTCAGATTACAGCTAATACAATACTAGGTAATGTTTTTGGAGAACATCAAGCCACTATGCCAAGTAATTTAAGTGAATAATATCATTTCATGAGATTAGAGTTATTATTTTTTCCATTTTATAGATGAAAAAACTGACGCTTAGAAGCTTTTTCCAGAGTCCCTTTAAACTTGCCTTCAGTGCAAAGGGAACTCTCCAAACTCCCACTCGGTGTACTTCCTGCCACATGATTGACCACCATCTTCTCTGGGTGGAAGCGGTTCTTCCGGTGTGGCCAGGGAACCACAACAGGAGTCTCTGGAGACCTTGTAGGAAATGCAGACTCTTGGGGTCCCACCCAAATCTGCTGAATCAGGAACCTTGTGGATGGAAGCCAGTAATCTGTGCTTGAGCAGCCTTTGTGGTGATTTCTCTGTCCTCTCAAGTTTGAGAACTATGACTTTAAGGTAAATACTGTATTTTTTTTTTTTGCTTCTTATATTGTTATTTCATCACTCAGCAGATTTTGATGTCACATACTTTTATAATAAGGGTATGCAAGTCTACATTTCTTCATCAATAATCAATGATTTTGGTATTCTGTGTATGAAACTCCAAGCAAAGGGAGCTAACAAGTCTGAAATTTATCACCGTACGTCTAATAATTTTATAGTTTCAAGTACCTTCATTGGCTTTTTAATTTGCTTGTTTTTTTCAGTTATTGTTATATTTTACTTAACTCAGGTATAAGGTATAATTAACATCTTCCCTGCAAAATGGCTGGAATTTTTAACAAAAATTGCATCTTTCTTTGTGTCAGTAAGTTGCCAGTCCAGTTGGACTGCTTAAGAATGCTTCAAATCATTTAAAGGCAGACTCAAAATGATTTTTATTAAAATTTTGGTCAGATTTCATCATGCATGTAATATATACAATATAAAATAATTAGGAAGAAATCTAGACTTTGTTTTTATAGAATATATATGTTTGAGGTAGAGTCTCACTATGTTGTTCAGACTGATCTTGAACTATGTAGTCCAGGGTGGCCTTGAACTCATGGTGATCCTCATGCCTGAGTCTCTCAAGTGCTGGGATTACAGGCGTGCATTACCACACCCAGGTTGTTTTTTACATAATATTAACAATAACGTATAGACCAACCAACAAATCAAAATACCATTGCTTCAGCTAGTATTCATTAGCTTAGTTCACATGAAAATAACAAGAACAAAGGTTAAATGACATGATATGATTTCTTCAAAGAAATCTTTTAAAAAATCCTTGCAATGATTTTTCCAGGATGCAGTCAAGTGCAAATCTAAACTCATGATTGTCATGAGCCTTGTATGAATTGTCATTCAAATATTTTTATTATTAAATAATTGGTATTGATTTATTTAGAATGAACAGCTAAATTAAAGTCCATCTTATTTTTGATAATAATAGTATTAGAAGGCAGCAATTTAGCATCCCTACCACTGAAAATTTTTTTTCCTGTCCAAAGACTACATCAAAGAACTCCAAATCCCTGGGACATATTAAATTTTTAAATTTTGGCTTTTAGTGAATAAGAAGTCAATAATTCCATTTTTGACAAAGGAAACGTAGAAGAAAATGAGAAGTATAGTGGTTGATAAATACCACCTTTAAGATTTTAAATAATACTAAATACTCTATATAATGAGATTTTCTTAGTTAGGGGAGGGCATAGTTACTGTTTTGAGCAATCTAAGATATTAGTTGAACAGTATTTCTATGGAAACTCTGAACAAAATAAACAAACCCTTCATAGATCATCATTATACACAGAACAATGTGTTCTGTGCTTTCAAGTGATACAGTGTGTGTAAATATTGTAATTATTATATAAAGGTAATGATCATTGATGTATGAGGAATTCATTTGGAGTAATAAACACATTTTTGTCCTCTAAGGAGAAATCAGTCATGATTGCTTATCAGAGAATACACCTTGAATTGCTTTTTTTTTTTTTTTTTGTGGTGCTGGGGATCAAACTCAGGGCCTTGTGGTTGCAAGGCAAGCACTCTAATCACTGGGCTAAATCCCCAGCCCCTTGAATTGCTTTTTGAAAAGTAGTGTATTGTAAGGTCATAGTAAGAATGAAGTATGACAAATAAATGTAGTTTGAGGGAAGTTTAATAGAATTTTAAAAGTGTAAAAAATGTTAGTTGAGATCTAGTCTCTCATCTAACTTCACATCTCTTTAGTATAATCTCTGACAGAATGATGTCCCCCTACTATCTGAATACTTTCCTCCAGAGATAAAAAAAAAAAGACAACTCTATTTTTGGATAATTCAGTTTCACCTTTTTCTCACTTCTGCTCATTGGCACAAGTGCTGTTTTCTAGAGCCACACTGAAAGGTCTAATCCCGGAGTCCTTGTTATTAGCATTGTGAGATTATTTTTAGTATGTAAATATCCCTCTTTAAATTTTCAAAGTAAACAATGAATTCAGCTACTGTCTTAAGGCTGTGTAGCATGAGGCATGACTTAAACACAGTCTACCCTTCAGAACTAGTAGTCAGTCGTATTTCTCTTTTCTATGGCATCTTTTTCTTTTTCTTGAGATTTGTTGAAGTATAAATTACACACAGTGTAATTCACTCTTTTTAATACAAAGTCCTGAGTTTTGATGAACACATGATGTTGTGCAGCGATCGCTATAATGAAGATATAGAACAAGTCCATCACATCCTTTTGTCCTTTTGTGGCCACCTCTTTCTTTCATCCTCAGCCACTGGCACTGCCAGCGCATTATCTCTTTATACAGTTTGGCCTTTTCTAATTCTGTGACATTTTTATTCTCAAGTACACTATAATTTCAATTATGAGATCTGACACTAAGACTATACAATATGCAGACAATCTATGCAGTAAAGAAAAATCTTTAAAACTGTATGAGAAAAAATAAATGAAAGAAAATATGAAAGAGGAAAAGTCGTATCTGTCCCATTGGTGAGCTACCCCGTTACGCCGGCTGGAAACCCCAGAGACTGGTATTGGTTGCAGAGAGGAATACGAAAACCTCCAAAGCCCGAGTACTAAAGAAGTGTGAAAGAAAATGAGGGGTGTGTGTCTTCTACTGTGGTCGTCGCTACTGTCCGCGGTGCTGAATCTCCATTGCATGTTAACGGATGTGATCAAAAAATACGGTGAGCGACTAAAAGAGTTTTTAAACGAATTTACTACAGTAAAAGACACGTTGCCATCAATACCCCGAACATACTGCCCTCTCGCTTCAAACACACTTGTCCTATTTCTCTCTCTTCTTTTTTTCCTTCCCTTACTTCAAACACACTTGTCCTATTCTTCTCTTTTCTCTTTTCTTTCTTTCCTTCTCTCCTTCTTTCTTTCCTTCTCTCTTTCTTTCTTTCTTTCTTTTCTTTCTTTCTTTCTTTCTTTCTTTCTTTCTTTCTTTCTTTCTTTCTTTCTTTCTTTCTTTCTTTCTTTCTTTCTTTCTTTCTTTCTTTCTCTCTCTCTCTCTCTCTCTTTCTTTCTTTCTTTCTTTCTTTCTTTCTTTCTTTCTTTCTTTCTTTCCTTCTTTCTTTCTTTCTTTCTTTCTTTCTTTCTTTCTTTCTTTCTTTCTTTCTTTCTTTCTTTCTTTCTTTCTTTCTTTCTTTCTTTCTTTCTTTCTTTCTTTCCTTCTTTCTTTCTTTCTTTCTTTCTTTCTTTCTTTCTTTCTTTCTTTCTTTCTTTCTTTCTTTCTTTCTTTCTTCCTTCCTTCCTTCCTTCCTTCCTTCCTTTCTTTCTTTCCTCTTTCTGTCTCTCTTCCTTCCTTCCTTCTTTCTTTCTTCCTTCCCTCCTTCCCTTGCTTCACACACTTGTCCCATTCTCTCCCTCTTGCTCTCCTCACTCTTGCTCTCACTCACTCTCTTCTCTTTCTTTTTTCATCAGGGTCTCATTATATACTTCAGTCTAGTCCTGAACTCATTCTGTAGCCCAGACTAGCCCCAAATCACAGCAGTCCTTCTGCCTCAGTCTCCTGAGTGCTGAGGCTATAGTCATGTAGCATCGTGCCCAGTTACTTTTCCATTTTTTTCTTGCCACTTTCTGAAAAAGATTTTGGTTTAATGTGGGTTTGGGGCCTGACTTTCAGAGACAGTTTAGAAGAACAAAAGGGACATTTATTTTAAAATACATTTCAAATAATTGCAGTTACCTTGAAAAACTTTTTTTCTGGTTGGTTGGGAAGATATTCCTTCCTTTGCCTTCCTGCTCCATCTATTTTTATGCTTCACAGTTCACTTCTCAAACTGGGTTCACTGTACCTTTCCTCCTGGTTTACACTTCCATGGAAGGTATTTAGAGCTCATTGTCTTCAGATTTGAATTGTGGTCTCAGCTCTGACCCAACCAAGCTGCTAACTTCCCTATTTCTTCTCAGGGCTTAGGGGTATAGTTGTTAGATTGAACAAATAAAAATACAGGATTTTTTTCAGCTCTATTTGAATTTTGGATGAACAACAAAGACTTTTTAAGTTGTTAAAATATCCCAAAATATGCAAATGCTATGAAATGTCAAGTAGTTGCATTGTTTAAGAAGGTGTTCTTGATTTGTGGGTGCCCCCTAGTGATTTGAGGGGACAAATAATACATAACTCTTGTCAAAGAGGTTACTGTCAAATTCTAAATATTGAAGGTAACCTCAGTCTGTGAAATCTCCAGGTTGTAGTGGTCCCTGCAGGCCAGAGGGAAGTCTACAAAAGAGTGTCTTTGGATGATGGCGAGGGCACATCTGGGGCTATTATATTTCCTGTGATGTCACTGTCCTACCTCAGGTGAGGTATATTTTCTGTGAGTTTTCAAATGCCTTTTCTTTTGTATCTCTTTTTCTGTTTGCTCATCAGCTCATTTTGGTTTCCCATTTGTGCTTTACATCTTCACTGTTTATTTTAATTTAGAATGTCATCCTATGAAAAATAGATTTTTTATTCTGTGCCGTGGACACAGCATTACCAATTTTTATTAATCTACCCATCTTTGTCCTGCCTGAGGGAAAACAACTATTTAAAATGCACTGTTGCTGCATCTGTGAGTAGATAAATTTATTACTTATTTGTGATGGTGCTATAGTGTACTTTTTTACTTGTAATTTTGCCACCAGCAATTACTTGGCTACAATTTTGAGCAGACTGTCTATACTTTGAGCATCTCTGCGGAATCTAAGTATTTAAATTTATAAAATTAATAAAAGTACAATGAACAATGGGAATGGACATTGGATAATTATGTTTAATTCTTACACAATGAGTAAATTTAGCTCCAAGTTTTAGCTTTTTAGAAAATGGCTGTATTAAAAATTTTATAAGTTCATCTGTCCATCAAAAATCTAGCAAGCACAGATCAGAATAACAGATTAATGTTAAACATGATTTCTGAGTGGCAGGAAATTTTGTTCTAGATGGAGCTGATGTCTCATATGTGTGTGACTGACAGGTTCATAATGGTGCAGTACATTTACTCTCCTACCTCTCTCCCGTGTAGGTTAAAAAAGATCATTTACAATAAAGGTAGTCACATTCCTAATAACTTACTGTTAACTCATCATGTCATGGCAAGTTTTTTCGATAAGTAGTTGAGCTGTATATTTCACACTATTTTCTTTTCCTAGTGGTGCCTCTGAATCCCCAAATTGTTAGGTACTAACTAAAAGGGGTAAATCAGAAAACAAGATTATGATTTCCTGAGCATGGATAACTCAGTACTTCAGTAAACAGACCCGGCTGATAAAAATTGGCCTTCTAAATGTCACCTGACATTTATAGGCCCCAGAGTTGGGCATTGCTGGATTTATGAAGGTCATAGTAAGGGACTTTTCTTCAAGAGGAAGCTCCAAGACTGGATAATGAAGCCCCCCACTCCTCAGAGAATTGGTGGCAAGAGCGGTGCACCATGCTTAGTACAGAAGTGCAGGGCAGACCCTGGAGCTGAGACCAGATAGTTCTCTTAGTTAGGCTGGTGATTGTCACCCTCCTTTTATAAAATGAGCACTTTAGAGACTCTCAAGTTGAACATCTCGTTGCAAGAATTCAGTGTCTAGGTGGGTCCGTGGGGCTACTTGGTGCCACAGCCCTGGGTTCTGCAGAGTCTTCCTTCCTTGCTCTTGCACATATGTGTGTGAAAGGAATGAGCTTGGAATACGGGTTTGAGTCTCAGTAATAATGAATCTGAGTCAAATGACTTTTAAAATAACCAAGTCCTTGGGCTCAGATTCCTCATCTGTAAAGTGGGGGTAACAATTCCTGCCCCGTCTATCTTTCAAGGATGTTGTAGTTGTCTAGTAAGGTAATGCAAAATGCAAACAGACAAACAAACTACCCCAACAGAACAGTTCCTAGCAGGGGTGGGAGTGGGGGCTCTCACAGCTCAGTGTTCAGGGACCTTGGTGGATACTCACAGTTCAGAAGCTGGTTTCCTGGGAGGAGGTGAATGAAAAAGTGAGGGTGTGAGCAAGGTGGAAACAAGCCATTTTGTCCCCTGATCTTAGAAGTGACATCTCATCGCGTTGGCTGTTTTTTTGCTTATTAGAAGCAGGTCACTGGGTCTACTTCCGTAAAGGGGCACAGACTTCACAAAGCCCTGAGTACCAAGAGATATAAGGATCACTGGGACCATCTTAGGATCTGACCACAAGTATTCAGTTCATTTTTATGCATAGTTCTGAGGAAAGCATTAGGTGTTAGATGAAGTATGTGCTTTAATAAATGAAAGGCTTTTGCAAAAGAGAAGGTTGTATTAATATTTTCAATTATAGCCGTTTGTTGACTCTCTGCTTCCAAATGGGATTTGAGGTGACATTTATATCTACCTGCTTGCATCTGTTGTTCCTCCTGTTTAGAATACTCTTCTTCTCAGTCCTTGCTCACCTGAGAGCTGCTAAATCTGTCCAAATCCTTCTGCAAATCCACCCAAATGTTACCTCTTGGATTTGTTACTGCAGTTCCTCTATTTTACTTTCTAGTGTGAATTTGGCCATGGGACATTGCATAGTCTGAAATACAGATACATTTTCTAGTTGTATCACAGTCAATGCAGGTGCCTGGCAGTTACTAACTATGTCTTTCTTTAGGAACAATGATGAATGACCTTAATCAGAGCTACCTATGTCTCACTGTTATTTTTTTAAGACTAGACTTAGTGATTTATTAAGACTAGACTTTCAAGGATTTGTTAAGTTATTGGAAACTTTCCAGTTTTCTTGCTAGGGACAGAGATGTATGTGAAGACCTTTGTCGAGTGGAATATTTATCAAAGTGAAAGTAGAGGATCACTGGTATCTCAAACATCTCAAAGCTTTATAACATCAAATTCCTGAGCCTTGCTTCAGACTTGCTAAATCAGAATCTCTAGAGTTGATTCCAGAAACATGCATCTTTTAATAAGGTGATTCTGATGTGAAGTTTGATAAGCTCCAGTCTAAATGAAACCTGGGCAGCTCGTGAGTGACAGCATCCGAAGAGGTCTTTTGCCACCAACGACTGTAAGAAAAATGAAACAAAACCACTGCTAAATAAAATTTTAAGTCTCTATACATTGTAAGATCTATCCCATTTCAGAGATGTTAAAATATGAAAAAATCTCAGAATCATCACAACATGACAAAACATTTTTCTTTTCTGACCTGACCAGATCTGCAAGACAGAACCTTTATATTCTGTTTCCGAAAAACATGTTTTTAAATTTATGCACTCATCCAACTATTCATGCATTCATTCTACAGAGAGTTACTGAGGTCCTGCTATGTGCAGGGAACTGTGTTTGGCAGTGGGGATAGAGTGGCGAAGGAGATATGATTCATGAGGCTTACCCTTCGGGGGAGAGGCAGAAATGAAATGAATAATATACAAATAAACATATGTCAGCTAATTAGGAAAAGTGCAATGAAGGACAAGGAGGAACTGTCACCTGGTGTATCTACTCTGTGGATAGAGAAGGTCAAAGGCATTGAAGAGGGTCTGAGGATCTCCCTCCTCTATGGTGCGGATGTTGGGCGGTGAGAAGCAGAAGAGAATGGTTCCTGTAAGGTGGTTTATATGAACCAGCCTGATGTCAATGACTTTGAGTTTCCCTCTCCGTGGTCCAGTACAGACATGGACAGGCACAGTGTGTTTGTCCTCCTTGCATTCAGTTGACTGATGGTCTGCAGAGACCAGCCATCAAGATGCTGTGACATCGGATCTGAGAGAAATGGCCAGCATGGGCTGCAGCTGCAACTCTCTCACAAGCAGCCTTCCAGCAGTGACTTCTGTGCTGTGTCTTGTCTTCCTTTCTTGCAGCATTCTCTGGGAGTGAAGGCCCTGTTTACTTCTAGACTTACCACTGCCATATGCCTTAGTGTGGACTAAGCTGAGTCATCAAATGTCATGAATGTCGCTCTGAGATGGATTCTTTACAACTTTTAATGTGACAAACAGGATTGATCCCCTCCTACTACCTGCCAGCTTGCTGCTCTTTCTCCTTAAATCTTTTCTTCCCTCTACCTTTTGCTTCCTACAGTGCATGCTGTAAGAGAAGGGTGCTTTCATGTGAATGTTCCATATTTATATGGTGTGGTTAGGCAACATGATGAGATCCAAGTCCACCCCTGCCTTCATTTTCCTTCTCATGCTAGTCTGATGCAATGGAATTCTGCAGGCCTGTCAGCTCCCCAGATGTACCCCAATCTTTATTTTGTGAGGATTTTGTACAAAATCGAATCAATCTAGATGTCATGTAAAAGTGTGAAACAAATGGTATTGTAAAAATGTTTATCACTGAGCAGTAATTTGAATACCATCTCCCCAACAACAACAACAAGAACAAAACCCTTAATACAAGGAAAGCAGATCAGTTGTCTCAGGGAAATTTAAAATAAAAGGCACTTTTCATCTTAAAAATGGAACTCAGGATGTTGTTGAACTAAGTGTGCTGTGCATTCAGTATTCGTAGGGTGCAACATAAAAGAAATAACATAGAGTTTTTATAAAGATATTTTTCTACTGCATGCTGCTTCTATCAAACCACCTGAGAGGTGATTTGAGAAGGGCATTGCAGAATAAAGACATTGTTCTGACAGCAAATACAAATGAAATAAAATTGGCCCAAGGCTTTGATGCCAGAACTCACGTGGTGAGCTGAGACACAGCAACACGCTACCTTAATGCACTAGAGGAATAGAAGCAGCATAATTTGTAGTAGAGTGCAAGGCAAAGATGAAAGCAGAAAATACTAAGGAAAAAAAGAAATAAAAATACACAGATTAAAACAGACTTTTCGGGTTGCATTAATTCCTTTATCGCAAGAACTCACCTAACCACACAAGAGCGTAGAAGTTCAGCTATAATCTTTTTGTCCCCATTGTCAAGGGAAGATTCATGAGCGGGGAGGAAAGAGCTGTGTCCTCTGATTTGAAAGAGAGAAGAGAGGGCAGAGTTCTTTCTCCTTTCGGGCATCGATGAGCTTCTTTCTGGTTTCAAGCAGAGGACATACCATAAAATGAATCCCAAACATACTATAGAGAGCACATACTAATTTTACTCACCTGTATAGTTTTGCCCTAAAAACAAGGATGGTGCTTAAAACAGCTTCTAGTCATTTAGGCACAAAATGAGTAAAAAAAGAATCAAGACAACAAGCAAAAAGAACAAAGGTGTCACAGATGTCCCAGAGGACCCTGTGTCCATGAGGTGTTTCTGACAGGCTGATGTGAAAGAAACTTCAGCAGTAGAACCTCAGTAATTTACCCAGCCTTGAAGACAGTCATCTGCTCACTCTTTTTAGACCAATCACAAAATACCGAAGCAGACACCTATAGAGAAGATCTGAGTGCTTCTGTGCATTAACAGTGAAGAACCTACTGTGCAGTGGAGGTGATATAACCAAATTAGGCATGTAAGAGAAAATATGGTAGATAACTGATAACTGTTCCTGTAGGCTGCTGATTGTTGCGCTCTCTGTTGAAAAGCTGAAACAATTCTGGATGATTTTAGAAAAGATCCTTCTTGAATTCCTTTTCGACTCTTTAAATCTCTAAATGAACAACAAATAAAGGCAATGTAAAAATGCATCGTAATTGCCTCTTAAATAAATTCATATTTTTTTCTTAAATGATTTAGCCTGGAAGGGAGACCACTTCAGGCATGTCTAGCATTGGTAACAATATAGACATAGTATGGTGTTCAAAGACCAGTTTTGGTTTTATTATCCATATGACTTTGGGGAAGATGCTAACACTTTTTTGAGCTTCATATTCTTCATATATTGGTATGGAATTAATATCTATTTTCAAGGCTATCATAAAGATTAAATGAACTATGTCCAATTGCTTAGCATGTCTGAGGCATATTAAATACCAATAATTTCCCTTCTAAGAATTAAATATTTAAGTAGTTTTCATTTATTGTAGAAGACCTAAAAAAGGCAAAATAAAAGACTCCAGCTTTTCAAATGGTTTTAAACCTACGAGTTTTTCTAATTCCAACAGTAACCCATATTGATATGAAAAACTAGAATGTGAAATGCTGAATCAAGAAAAGGTTTTTATCCATGAACTCACTACTTTTAATATGTGTCTGTTGATAATGTACTGCATAGATTGTAGTTTCTAAAAGTATTTTATATTATATATCATTTGTACATATAATTAAAGCAGGGTAGCCCCTAAAAATATGCTTTCTCCATTCATCCAGCTCTTCAAATGAAAGCAAAGCCATTACAATAAGTATTCTATTTCTCTAAATATAAGCCATTAGCATTTCCTTATATTATTAAAATCTCTAAGCACATATAATTTTTATTGGTTGTTTATTTCATAAATGTTTGTGATAACACATGGATATTTCCAATGTTTTGTTACTGAAATTTACATTGAGATAAATATATCCACATGTTTTTAGAAATTTCTTTTATTTTCAAGTATTTTCTATACAGAGATTTCAGGATGAATGGACATGAATATTTTTAAGACTGCTGAAACAACGTCAAATTGCTCTCTTACAGAATTGAGTCAATTTGTGCCACCAGAAAGAAATGTGAGAGTTTTAGTTTTGCCTCAGCCTTATTAACATTGAATATTACTATTCAAAAAGTTTTCTGAAAGGGAAAAGTGGTATTTTTATTGTTTAATTTTTTTATTACTGTGGTCGAATTCTTTGAATTGTGTGTTCACAACTTATACCCATTCAGCTTTGGGGACCCTCATATATTCTTAACCACTTAAATGTACTCCTTCTCTCAAAAGGCCAGATAAACACTTGGGCAAATTCGCTCTGAATATTTTTTACCTGAACTTTTACATATGGAAGTTGCTTTAAAATCTTAAAGTCATATTTATTATTTTCTCATGTATGTTTCTTTTCTTCCAGGGTTATCCTTTTAAGAGAAGGTTCTGGCATTTTTCTTTTGAAAATTTTACCATCTAAGGGTTTCTGTACTACCCAAAAACCATCCATTATTTTATTTTTTGTGGCTCCTTCTAAGATTAAATATTTTGATAGATTTCATTTGTTGTAGAAGACCTAAAAAAGGAAAAGTAAAAAACTCCAGCTTTTCAAATGATTTTAAACCTGTATTTTTTCCAACAGTAACTCATATTCTTATGAAAAACTAAAATAAAAAATATTGAAGCAAAAATACTTTTTATCCATAAAGTCATGTGATTGGAAAGGCAGAATGGGAGAAAAAGATCACAAATGCAAATCTATTTCAAACATGATGAAAATAATTTTTGAGTTTTTAAAAAATCAGATGCCAATGAAATTTTATTGTGTGGCTTCAAGGTTTGTAGAGAATAGAAAGAGTTGTTGACAGCAAAATGGAATGTTAGAATCAGCAGGTTCCTCGACAGATGGGACAAACAGTTATATAAGGGGCTATTCGAGACAAGAGAGACCATAGCACGCCACAGCATCTACACAGGACTTAGCTACGCTCAAACATTTTTTCTATTTGTGTTCGTCTGAGCCTGCCTCTGGCAGGTCTGACTGAATCTGGCCCTGGGAATCTGTGAACAGCAAAAGAGAGATGAATGATTTCAGAATGAAAGGAAATCCACAAGAATGTTATCCTTCCTCATGCTAACAGGAAAACAGTATGAAAACTCATTCTTAGTTTATGGTCCCAATTAAGCTGTCTCAGCATTGTTCATAGCAAATTCTGTGACCTCCCTAACAAACACGGCCACAAACACAAATTTCAATAACAAGGTATTTTTTTCTGAGTGTATTCTCTAACTTTACATTTTTTTCAAACATTAATTCCAGAATAAAGGTAGAAATCAAACCAGAAGTTCTGATCTTTCCAACTCTCTCCTTGTAATAAAATTAGCTATTGAGCTATGAATTCTGCCTGTAAAAAAATTATATAGGTACCACACCTGGTTTCAAGGAGCATGAAACAGGAGACTGTACTGGATGCATAACATATAAAAAATAGTAAGATAGAAATATTAATATAGGGATGGACCAAGAGATTTACACATGACATTCATCCAGAAGAGAGGTAAGTCACTGGTGATCAGAATCAAGCCCTTAAGGTACTTTCTGCAAAGCAACAATTTAGAGAAAAACACTCTCTCAGTAACACGAAGTAGAAGGAAGTTTCTTCATCCTTACCAAGGGCATCTGTGAAAATCCTACAGCTAAGCATCGTGTTTGTGATCATGTACATGGCAGAGCCAATGAAATCTACAGAAAATCTTCTGGAGCTAATGTGTGTGGGTGGCAGGAGAAGGTCAGTCTGGTCCTTGTTTATCATGCTAAAGACTTTGACTTTTGAGTAATGGTAGCCATGGAACACTCCTGGACCAAAGAGAGAGTTGCCTGATTCTCATTTGAGTAAGATCCCTCTGTCAGGTGAGCGAAGAGTGTCTCTAAGTTAGGAGCAAAGAGACCAAGTGAGACAAGATGAGGGGTGGAATGATAATGAGATGGATGGAGAGAAGAGAGTGGATCTGAGACTCACTTACGAGGCAAACCATGGGAACATGATGAATGTGGGAGAGTAAGACACACTGAAACTAAAAGTGCATCAATGCTTCTGAGTTGGTTAAAAACACCAGAAGAAGAAAATGGCACTTGACACTCAGTAAAGAAAGGAAATAAAATGTACATCCAATTTGTATTTTCTAAATGGGTGAGAACACACTGCATTTTTTGACCCAAACATGCAAGTTAGGATTATAGTTGTCAATTGTTAGTACTAAATGATTGTTTTCTTGGTTTTGAGTTTCTATATCATTTTGTGCCTTTCTGCAGTGCTCATCCATGGCGATTGTGGGTTTGAAAGATTGCCATCTGCCAAAATCTACCAACCATGACAACGAAGGTTTCTCTCATTAGGTGTCTGAGAAGTGAACCAAAGGTAGAACTAATTGTCATTTACTTTAGAACTAATACAAGTTTTTAAAGATTTAAAGTCCATAATGACTTGAAGTCTGAGCATAATAGTTTCACATTCTGAGCTTTTCCCTTCATATTTTCAATTCCTTCATGTCAAATGTGAAATATTAGCAGTGTAGAAGGAGACTTTTGGGTGAAAAATGCCTTTGCTTCTAGGAAAGGTTGCTCTTTCTCCTTTTCCTTCCTGTTCATTTGGGAGTAGATATTAGGTCTTCTTGTTTTGCAGCTATTATTTGAGGGGGAAAATACAAATAGAAGCCAAGAGTATATTTTAAAAATTGAAGAGCATCAAGACATCACAAACTGAGTTGGCCATAAAGATTTACAATTACATTTCCATCACAAAGAACCTGGCCCATTATATTTGGCCATGACCATTTATGTTTTGATTTCTGTTTCTTTGGCGGGACAACACCCCAATTAGACAGATGAGCATTCAGTTCTGATTTTGGAGCCCATCCTTGCTGGCCTAGGTTACTCCGGGACTCCTATGGCTATTCTCCACTCTGTTGTGCTATGGTACAATCCTGTTATGAATCCTCAGTACATAAAAATCTATCCAGGTTAATACACTCATAGCCATTTAACCTTAAATAGATCTGGATTACCTGGATAATGACCAGAATTTTCCCTGAATTCTCTAGGTTCTTACCTCTGAATCCTTTTCGCTCTGTGCAACATGGATCGAGTAGTGGTGATGAGAGTGGGGGGATTGTTAGGAATTCATTCTTCTCCTCTTAAACCTGGCAACTGGGTCAGACTGCTTTTGCCTCCTGCCAGCAAACTGTATTCTTCTTTAAAATATCATCCTGAAGTCATAACTGGAGAATTATTATTATGGAAGCTGAGTTGTTACTGCAGGTTCTGACTTGCGTGGAAAAAAAAAACCATTTTCATTTAGAACTCATATATTGCTAATACAATATATAGCTCACCCTTTTGGAATTGTGTATTATGCTGTACAGAGAGGTTCACTATATATCTTCAGTGAAGGAAATACAAAAGGAAAAATAACCGGACACCTGCTGCTTGCAAGAAATGTAAGCTACAGTCACAAACAGGACTTACCTCGTATTTCAGACCATTCCAAGCAGGGTAAAAAAAAAGAAATTAAAAGTGACACCATGGACAGATTTTCCTTTCATCAGGGTAAGAGCTGCATTTCATTACTTTAAAAATCCTCTTTCATTTAAGCAACACTAAATGCTTCCTGGTCTGGATATATAAAATTATTGAATGGCCACTGCCGACCATTCATCTGAGACCCTGATGTGCCACAGTCGATTTTTGAGAACTGCTCTGCCACTTAATGTGACAAACATCCAGCCCTGCCGTTTAAGGGATCTTTGAGAAAGGCCATCCCCACATGAAATGAATTTAACAGCAGCAATTTGTCATTTTGCCCTTCCTTTGCTGGGGGAAAAAAATGCTAGTGATTTCTTTTGACTTAAACTGGGCATTCAAAAAGCTGTTTTTATTAATGAATCATATTAAGCCACTCGTGAAAGGCTCCCTGACTCTGTTTAAATAACAGGCTATGATTCCTCTCCCCTCAAGCCCCCCTTACCCCCCTTTTGGCTCTGCTGCTATTAATTGAGGAGTTTCTTTGTTTCTTTCCTAATGAAGCTAACAGAACACATCTGTCAGGTGCCCGTATTCTTTCCCCGTCTATAGTATGTAATAGACCAGCTGGAGGCTATAATGCTACACAATACCCCTGGCCGTTACAGCAACTATTTATTCCTGGGCTTTTCCTCCGAAAGGGATTTGAAAAAAAAAAGTCTGAAATTTGGGCCTAATTGCTATTTACCCAGCGATAGACACCTGTTCTAGCTGAGACATTGGCTCATGAATCCCACACCTGAGACCTTAGGGAGAGTAGCGGGGAAATTTCCAGCAGCTGCCAGTCCATTTAGATATAGAGAGCTTTAACTTGCAGGGTTTGTGTGTTTATATGTATATGCATATATTTTAAAATACTGTATGTTTAGTATGCACACCCATAACCAGAGGGTATATATTAAAAGCTGTGTACTATTATTTCACGGTCAATTGCTTATCTGAAGGCTGTACACATACTGGCATACAGCTACAACTGTGATCGCTTTAAAAATAATGCATTGAGGCTGAATTCTGTATCAAGAACAGACACATGTCCTTCAAAATGTCCATTCTAGGCCCTTGGGGGGAAAATGGTTTCTTAGGGAAAAAAATTAATGAAATGTAACTTTTCATGGAAAGATTCAACTTTGTTTTAGTCATTTACTTTGCCAAATAGCTCTAACATCTCTCTTTTGACATATTGGACTAGTTTTTCCTGTCTGATTTTGATCCGAGTAGCACAATCTTCTTTTTCCTTATTTACTTTTTGAAGTCAACAGGGATACTGATCTTTCCTTTTTGGCTTGCCTTCATAATGCCTGTTTTGTCTGTAAATATTCAAGAGAGATAGCCCATGGCCATGGTGGGAGCATTTACTTGTGGAAAAAAAAAATCAGACAAACATTAAAGTGATGATATTCTATGTAACATAAGCTAATATATTGCCTAATGATAAGTTTCATCATATTAGAATTTCAAATTTATTAAAATGCTGTTGGATCGCAAAAAACACTACCTTGCATTTGTAAAAGGATGATAGTTACAGGAATAGATACATATGCACATATGTACTGAGCATATTCCCTAACTCCACACACTCCAATTCCATTGCTTCTCTTTTGCCCGAGATATATAGACTAGGAATAGATAGATTTAACAGAAGCTCAGTGGCAACAAAACATAAATGAACGCGTATTGCTCTGCTATTTTATCTGACCTCCAATCAGAAGACAATCCTGCCACAGAGGCTGTTGTGGCAAATTGGGCTGGGGCTTAAGGGCTAAGATGGGAAAGGAGGAGAAAGGAAAGACAAACCTTTTTCTTTTTTTCTTTTCTCTTCTTGCTTTTCATATCTTTTGCCTAATCAGTAGGACTTCTGAGCTTTCTGATAGATGGATGTCCCACTGGCATTGCTAGAACAACCTCCCATTTACTTACTGTTATGAGAAATTTGGCCTTTCTGAGCAAATCAAATACGTAAATAACGTCTAATTTATTACCAAACTAGAAAATTATTTATTATTTCTCCCAAGGGATGGATGAGCTGTATTCATCTCGTGTGTGAGAATTCACAAGGCAAAATTAAAAAGATAAAAGAAATTTAAATAAAATGCAAAAATACAAGTCATAAATTATCTGAGTGCTGCTATGCTAATGTGCATGTTCTCCTGTATGTATGTCTGTACACCACATGCCACACACACCACACACACACACACACACACACACACACACACACACACTCTGGCTAAGAAATTCCCTTTGGTGTCTTCTGAAGCCCAAGATGACCGAAGAGCCAGAGAGAGCCTCAGGAGGTAGCAGGGATGACAGGAGAGATGGACAGTGCTCACATACAAATGAGCGCTTTGCCCGGGGGCGCACACAATTGGAGAGAGAGCTGATTCCGAGACAGAAATTCATTTCCCATGAGAAAGGAGAGAAGTGCGCCGGGAACTCAGGGTCACACCAGAACAGGTGATAATGAAATTAGAGTTAATGAAGGCTGGAAGAAACCAAGGCCAGATGGGTTGGTGATGCTGTTATCTGAGATGCACACTAAAACCAGACATGCTATCTCAGTACAGGAGAAAACAATTGTTAGAGGCACAGGACAGAAGAGTCCTGGGAAATATAAGAATCCTGTCCTCATCTCAGAAGCTGTGTTACAAGATTGTGAAAGTGGATGGGTCTAGGAGGCCAATTATGTGACTGAGGGCAAGAGAATGTCTCTGAGCCTCAGTTTTCTCTCTGGTAAAATAGGGCTAATATTATCTACCTTCTTCTTTGGAAGATTATTGTTTGTAGAACACCTAATGTTGGTACTCATAGTTAGTATCAAATATATGATAACATTATTGTAGTTTTATAAGCAATTGGGATATTTTAATATAAACATCAGTGAAGGCAATGCCACTTGGCCTATTCGCATAGGTATCTATTATCTAGGGCTCTAATAGTGACTATTCCACATCACAGAAAGAATCTCAAATATATCTTGTTGTTCTTAATAGGATTAATGTCTGCAGTATATTATGAAAGGTAAAGGTTTGTTTCAGAGCGAGTATAGTACCCAAGAAATTGTTAAATGAATATTTATATTAAGGCAGGAGGCAGCGTTGGTCCTATAGTGAAGTGGATTTTGATCTTGACAGAGGTATAGATTGACATAGTTAAGCAGGCTCTGCTTCCCAAAGCATAATGCCACCCAATTAACTGAGATGGGAGGAATTTTGTGGGTCATTTGTTGAACAAATCCTTTCTTTGGGCTGTGATTGTCTGCCCCGGAGCATATTTTCCTGGGCACACAGAAGCAGGGAAGGATGTTGCACATTGTGATATCATTTGTGGTTGCTCAAAACCTTTTCAGTACTCTTCTTATCTTGAACATATTTCACACAGAATCCTACCTTCTCAGGTAGAGAGGCCAGATACCCCAACACCATTCTCTCTGGAAGTGGAGGTTTGGGGGCATGACCTGCCTGTCAGAATGCACACGTGAGATGCAGATGGAGGGGTCGTGAGGAGATCAATCTCTTAACAAGCTTGGTGACAAAGATGTTCAGTTTGGGAGTATTGGTGCTGGCAGAGTTTCTAGCATTCAAGTCTTAATGCCGTATTGCCAAATGGCACTGCGGAGGTAGCTCTTGCTTCTTGAGGACTTGGTAATTTCAGGGGCTTGTCCCTGAAAACGTTGGAGACAGTAAACAGGATATTGTTGTTCCTGGATCTCTTGTGTAGCCGTGTGGTTATGGAGAAGTGAACAGTGTCCTGTCTCTAGGAATAGGTCATGTGTCCCAAGCCTATGCTAATCGATATGATTCTATTTTCTACCACAGCTATGGAGAATATATTCAGTCCAGTGAGATGCAGGGAAAGTGTTTTAGATGCTTCTGGGAAAGATCTCCCAAGAGAGTTTCCAGAAAAAATTATTTTCTCTTCACACATGTTGAGAAAGATGTAATTTAAGGCATTGTTTGCTGCCCTCCTAGCCACAAGAAAGGAGCCATCTCCAAGATGCACATGATACAGTGGAAGAGGTGGGAGAAAGCCACAAAGAAGCTGTCTGCTTGGTGCTACCACTGGGCCACCAAATCTCCTTAACTCTGAGGTCCATCTAGATATGGATGTTTTCATGACTGGAAGCAATTAGTAGTCTATTTTTATTTACTGTTTTGCATTGGAGTCTCTTACTTGCAATGAAATGCATTCTAACTACCAAATAATACTTTTAAAAAGTGTTAAAATGCTACTCATGATATGAGTCACCCATATTTTAATGAACTATTAAGAAAGGGAAGAAAGCTGCCAACTAAACTGACATGATGTTTTTGTTACTCAGAACTTATGCTTTTTCAAAAACCGATTTAGACTTTTTTTTTTTTAATCACTTATTGTTTCTGTTTAAGGTGAATTCTGATTCCTGACAATTCTCTGGCACAGAACCTGGCTCCTTTAACCAACTTTTCCATTCATAATCTTTGTTTTCCGTGTACCCTCCACACTGTCTCATTCCCTATGCCCCTAACAACATGGGTGACGCAGAACTTCTTAAAGGAGTGACCACTCTTCACTTCAGGAATGCTTTTCCAATACAGCTTTGAGAGGCAGCCACATTCCTCTTGGTGGCCCAGTATCATTTCCTGCATACCAGTAACTCTCTTATGCTTTCATGCATGTGCGCACTATGCCTTCCATCTCTGTGGCCCTTCACATTCTTGCCTGCAAGATACTGTCTTTTGAAGAGCTCTCCCTCTAGCCTTACCATTCTCTCGACCACTTATTTCCTACCATCACACTCAGGACTTGAGACTGCTCAGAGACTGTCCAGCCTACTCTGTTCTTCATAGGATAAAACAAATTCCTTGACTGATGTTCAAGACTTTCTGTGACCTCACTCTTCTGTATATATTTTTTCTTTAAAAAGCACATATTTTTATTGTGTACCTGGTACTGTACATAACAGCTACTTTTCCAGGACCTGCGGATAGAAATGTAAAATAGATATTTTCTGAGGTTAGGAGACATACAGGTAAACTGATAATTATGTTGCAGCGTAAGCGTAACACACACAACCTGTGTTTTATTGATGGCATGAGTGTGGGCGGTGAAAACTGGGTCATTTTAACAGCAACAAGCATAATTACTATTATGTTTTTATCGAATTTGAGAAATATGACGTCTCCTGAGGCGGTCCTCCAGGCTTCAATTCCCTGTTCTCGCATTATTTGCCATGTGACTTGGGCCCACTGCCTAAACTCTCTGTGCTTTAGTCTCCGCATTTGTAAGAGGAAGATAACAATAACTGACATTTCAAAGAGCTGTTATGAGAAGAATTAAATTTAAAAATATTTGTAAAATTCTTAGAACAGTGCCTAGAATATAACAATTGCTCAATCAGTGTTTCTATTTCACAGCCAGTTACTATTTGATTTTTTCCCTATGCCAGGACTTTAAAGTTCTCTTCGGGAAGCTTTGATTTTGCCCTTCCTTTCAGATGCTGGCTTTCCTCAGGCCACCTTAGGACTATTATTAAAATGCATACAGTTTGGCATGGTCTTGGAAAGCTGTCTAATGGCCTTTGAGGGGGCAGCTGCTCTCTATTTTATTCTGTCACGGGCCCTGGGATCTCTAGACTATGACATTTCTTTTTCCATGTGTCTCCTTTTATTTTTTTCTGTTTATTGGCTTCTCTGCCCTGTATCTTTGAAGAGATACTTGGACACGCTTACTAGTACACAGATCAGCTTTCATGTACTGTGTCTTGTTGTATAGATCAGTAATCCATGAGTGAGCTTCTTTGGGTGAGATGCCAAACCTGGTTCCATCACAGACTCTTCTTGTGTGAGGAGTAACTCAGCCCTGCTTCATTAACTCGGCAATGTAGCTGGATGGTGTAAACTACCCAAAGTGTTATCTAGGAACCAGTCTTGGTCCACAAATAATTAATAGGCCAAGTGAGAGAAGAGCAATGGTGAAGTAAGTGTTTAGAAACCTTTACAGAAATTTGACTTTGCTGAAATAGCCAGGCACACCATCAGTGTAAGGCTCTGCTTTCAGGTTGGGGACCTGTTGGAGTGTTGTCAAATGCACCTGATAAATTGCATGCCCCTCACAACATGTGCTAGTTACATGAAATAACATCAAATAATGATGTGCTATGGACAAGAAACTAAAGCAAACCAACACAAAACTGGTCCTTTGCCATGGACCGGATCAGATGCATGCCATAAACATTTTTTGAATGAATTTTAACTAGTATTCTCAGTGGTGAGACAAATCAGTCAAATGTACCTTCTTTGGGGAGCGGAGAATGGGAGGGCATGTAGTGTAGCAAGATTCCAGGTCATCCTCTTGGCTAGAGGTTCTGTGCAGTGCACAAACTACATGGAGCCTTGTACACTAGTTATGCCTGTTGCCTCCTGGATTCAGGGGTCTGCTTCAGTTCACGCCTGGGGATTTCTTTCATCAGGAGCTTCTTCAACAACAGTCTGATCTCCAGCATGGGGCAGAATTTATGATATTTGTCTCCAAATTCTTAAGGTCCAAGCAAATCGAGATATGTTCATGGTCATTGTTTCAGTAATTCCCAAACATGAAGGATTCCATGATGGACAAGCTGCTTCTGCAGCAGCCTGTGATGTGTGGGAGCTGGTGTTTCCAGAACTCCTAGTGGACTTGTAGGGTAGCTGTTACCTAATTCCACCTGCCATCTGTTTCAGCAGATGTAATAGCAGCCACCAGTGAAATATGTCCCTTGTGTAGGGGATTTAGCTCAGTGGTTAGAGTGTTTGTCTAGTAAGAGCAAGGCCCTGAGTTTGATTTCCAGCACCAAAAAAAAAAAAAAGTCCCTTATGTCCACATGCCTTGGAACTATGACAGCCTTTAAGAGGTTAGGTCCATCTTCCCACCCCCTTCTATCTGATCTGGCCTTGTGACTTATTTTGATTGATAAAATGTGTCCAAAGTGGTGATGTGCAAATTCTGGAGCCTTGGCTTTCACCATTTCCCTAATGGAACACCAAGACCACCGTGTTGTGAAGAAGCTTTTTCTAGCCACCTAGAGGACAAGGGGCATAGGAGTACATGAAGATGCCGTGGTGATAGCCTGCACCATCTGCGGGACGCAGGATAGGCTACCTTTACCCTGTAGCTTGAGCTATGCCATCAGATACCTTCAGCTACATGAGTATCCACCAATGACCTCTAGAAAGACCAACTGTATACCAACCCACAGAACCATGAGGAAAATAATAAATTATTGTAGTAAAACAGTAAGTTTTGAGATGATTTGTCATGCAGCAATGGATAACTGAGATGCCATCCTATAAACACTGTCCTCTGATGAGCCTAAACCCTGTGACCATGTAGTATAGCTATTTCTGTATATAGCTTATTACTTCTACCAAGCCGTGAGCCTTTTAGTACCTCTTATAGGATTCCTCTTTTATATCTCAGAACAGATATCCCTAAACCTTTCATACACAAAAACATATGTAAAGTGCAAAAATACATGTACTTTAATATACTGCACTCTATGCAACATTTTATAATCAAGGGTCTCATACAACAAATGTCCATATAAGACTCTGTGAAAAGTGGTGAATCCATCAGAAATGCTGATTGAATGATGTGGCAATTTAAGAAAGTACCTTTGCTACTTAAGAGGAAGAAGGCAGAGGTAGGAGAATTGGAGACCAGTGTTTCTATGTCCATGTGAGGCTTCGCACAGAGCCTCCCCACAGATTCTGCTCAGTGTGACTCCAGGCTGAGGTCCAGCTTCTTTTCTATCGTGAAGAGATGGTTGTGAGTTGGATGGGTTGTGCTGGTTGGGATACAACGGCCGCGAACACTGCTCCGTCCGAAAAGGGCCAGTTCTTTTTTGTTGTCCACCACAGTTTGGCATGTCCTTTTCTGTCAGAAGTTCTTGGTTACTCTCTGGCTCCCCTGACAATTCTCACATCATCTCTTCTGACCACACTGTCTTGTGCTTCCTCTCCCAGAGCGATCCAGTGTGGTGAGGTTTACACTGGCACTTCCTTCTTCAGTGTCTGTCTTCCATTCTGGTTTGCAAATTCTGTAAGGGACCAAGTCTTTCTGTTTCTGGAAATGGGTTTAGAGGAGCACAAGGAGTGACAAACCTGTGTCGTATTGCATACATTTTGCTAATGTGTGAAAACACAATCACCACATAATCTGTTCAGTCTATTTTGATACAATGGGTTTTGTGTGTATTCCTTGTGACAGCTAAAATTAAAGTTCAATTAAGAAATTTAATATTGGTTTATTGTTCCTTACTATGTCCTAATTGTGGTGTCATACAATGGAACTAAATGACTTCTAATACTGATCTGATCCTTTCAATATCAACTTTGACATGACTCTCCATTTGGGAAGGTTTTCCTTATGAATGCTCATTGTGTTAGGTTCCAAGCTCATATTCTCTCTATGTAATATTCTGTATATAAATGCAACCCGTGATAAAATAGCCAAAAGGTGACCTTTTGTATTAATTTTTTTAATGATGCTAGATCAAAAGCTTTTATAATGCTCAGCTAGATTAAATTTATGTCACCTTCTTATTGGTACCAGTCGGGAACAAAAAAAAGACTATCCAGTTTGTTATGCATAATGCTACTTTAGAATCTAGATAGTACTGTACATTTTTCTAAATTCCAGTTGTCATATTTGTGTTTCCTGTTTGTATGCATTTTTTAAAAAAACTTGTGGATATGAGTATATAGCTGTCTGGTACACCTTTTTCTGATGCCTTTAATAATATCAGTGATCCAGATTTTCATTTTCTGGTAATGAAAAATTGGTTGAGAAGGAGGCAGAATCCCAAATTAGGCCCATCAGGAACATGCAGGTCCACTTTCGTGCATTATGCATTCAATGTATTTCTCTTTTACAATCTCCCTTACTGCGGAGCTCTTGGGTTGATTGCAGGAGAATAATAACATTTGGCATTAGGAGAAAAAGAATTTTAATGATGCTAAATTAAAAAAATTATTATTACTGACTAAAAGAGTTGGTCCTTTGATTTTGGAGAACCAATCTTTGTCTGAAAGACCATACAGTTGGCTTCCCTAGGTACTTGCGAAGGTTTTAACCAATAAATAATTTGGAACTACACGAAAGCTCAAAAAACTAGGAAAAACATTTGTACCACAGTGAAATTAAGAACTATTTATAATCTCTTCTCCTTCACCTCTTCCTTCTTGGTAACTCCTGCTTTCATCTTATCTTAACTTGTTCTCAAATTAATTGTAGATGAATGATGCCTTAGGTGGAAAAAAAAAAACCTCAGGGTAGAAGAAAGATGATAAAAATTACCTTTAATATCAAACCACTGCTTAATAACAAAATTGTTAGATGTTAAGGTCAGTATACAAAAATAGCTCAAATGAAATAAGCTTATGTTAGCAAAAAGCTTTTTAAGATTTTTCACTGTCCAACAAATATTCATTGAGACCTTACTATGTACACAGGCACACAGCGGGTCTCCTACACTGTATAATCTTACCGGTGTCCACAAAAAGCTGGTGGCCGTGTGTATTAGTTACTTTTCTAGAGTCAATTGTTTGCAAGAGAGCAGATTTAATGCAAAACGAATACAAGTTACAACATTTACACACACACAAGCCAAATACAGGGAGAGTGCAGAACATCTATCTACGTGCTAGAGACCTGAAAGATCCAATCAAGGGCTGGGAGCTCACAGCAGTGTCCCGTGTACGTCCGTGTCTGCACTAGAAGGCTGAAGAAATCTATACTGGAACCAGGATACAGTGCTCGCAGTGGGGATGAAGACCAGAGCTCCCCAAAGTGAACAGCAGCCTTCTCGATGACAGCAAGATCCTGAGCTCCTCTGTGATGAGAACAGCCAAGTTCCCTTTGGGAGAATCAGCCACAACAGCTTCTCCTGAGAAACAGCCAATTGCTGTCTCTTGCTTCCGTTGTCCTTTATGTCATGTTGGCAGTAACCTTCTGGTGGATCTTCTACGCCCAGAACCACACTCAGTTCAGCTGGGTGTTCCTGCTCAGGTTGACCATAATAAAATTCCACCACACACTGTCACATCTTTCAAAGATTCCTAAAGAATTACCCAACTGCAGAAGTGCTGCTTCAAATGTGCCCACGAAATGAGTCACATCAAATCCTACAGAAATCCCAGAAAAAAATCACGCATTAATTCCTGATGATTAATGTAGAGGCCCATGCTAAGTGAGATGATGTTGGTGTACATTATCCGGTTGTTTCATTCCCAACAATGGAGTTTGCACTCTTGCTTGTTAGCTGTGACCAGTATCTAAGAAGGCATCTGGCTGGTCCAAATAGTCCTGCCATTTTCCTTTTCTTGCTTCTTTTCCTATATCTTATCAGCGGAAGAAGTTGCATGGACTCAAGTCTCTGGGTTCCTCTGTTGACATCATATCACCAAACAGGAAAAACTGAGAAATATTGTCCCCACTTCCAACAGCCTTCCAGTCATAAGCAAACAGAAGAATGAGGTGCCAAGGAAGCACACAGTAGGGTATGTAACTCTGGAGCAAATCATGTCTAAGCCTGGGTTTGAAGAATTAGTAGATGTGTCCTGGACTGTGAGTAGAAAAGCTGGGAAAGTCTCCTGCTGGAGAAATAAGTTGACTGAAAGAACCTAAAGAATGTGCATTGGGTGTCATCCCGGGTGTGAGACGGGCTGGGTTTTGGCAGCCGTACATGGGCAGTTTGCAGTGGCAACACTTTGAAGGATTCTAAAGAGGGAATTGACAAGTGCAGATCACACATCCCTAACTCTTGCTGATCAGACCTGCAATCCAGACACTTCTTCAGGGGGCTGGGGAATCTGCATTAAAACACACAAAGTCCAAGTAATGTTGAGCTTTGGAAATTAAATTCAATCAGTTTAGAAATCAATATCAATGAGACATTCAAATAACAAATTCTGATCTGTGACTATCTATACAGAGAAAATACTGTAAAATACTGAAACTCAGTTTATAGAATTAGTTAAATGAACTAAAAATATAAGGCACATTTAGGGAGTTTAAGAGCATATTTCTTTTGTCTTATGGTTTTGGAGGTTCCATTCAAAGGTCAGGTGGGCCTATTGTTTGGGGCATGTGGTGAGGCACCTTCTCATGGTATAAAGCAAAACAGCTAGGAAGTGGAAGAGGAAGGTGTGAGGGGCCCACAGTCCTCTTCAAGGGGACACCTCAATGACCTAAACACCTCTAGGCCCCATATCCCAAAACAGCCACCACCTCCCAGTAGGCCCACCCTGTGTACCAAGGCTTTAAGCCCTGGGCCTTTCAGGAACATTCAAGATCCAAGCTATAGCCAAGAGTGTTTGTGTTAATTATGTGGTCATACTGTTGGTGAACATAAGAAAGCATATTTTGCTTTTCTTCCTTCAATTTGCAAACTCAACAAAGGGAGGTTTTTAGTTTGTTTATATGTTCTTTTTTGATGTACCAGATTGCCTTTCAATTTACGAAGAACAGTTTTTTGGACCCAATCATTTTTAATTTTTCAAGTCAACTTTCCTGTATGCTGGATATGCTGGACATGTAGGTGGCAAACAGAATATGGAAAGTTAGGATTTTTTTTGAATTTGCTATTTTTTTATGAAGTCTGGTATTTTGGATGTCATGAAATCTCTCTCTCTCTCTCTCTTTCTCTGAGTCCTTTATTAGCTTACTGTGGCTGCTAAACAAATTAGGACAAACTTAAAGTCTTAAAACAGTATAAATGTATTATCTTTCAGTTTGGAGTTCAGAAGCCCAAAATGGGCTTGGCAGGGCTGTGTTCCTTGAAGATATTCTAGGGAAGAATCAATCCATTTCCTGGCCTTTTCTCTCTACATTCCTTGCCTCATGGGTCCTTCCTTTGCCTTTATAACATAGTACTTCAGTCCCTGCTCTTTCTGCCTTTGACTCTCTTGACTCCCTCTTATAGAGATCTTTGATATTACCTTGAGCCCTCCAGAATAATGAAAAATAATCTTTTCTTCTAAAGTCTTTACTCGCACCTGTAGTCTAATCAGTTCTTCAGATAATGCTTACAAATTTGCCATGTCAGATAACATTTATACAGGTTCTGGGCATACATGTCTTTGGAGGGCATTATTGAGCCTACCACAAGCCATGAATAAACTAAATGTTTGGAGGCATGTTTTTCTAATGTCTTACTGACATTTTGGGAGTTTGTTTTTTTTTAAAGAAACTCATCCAAATATTGTTTAATTATCTAGGGACTGACTGTGTCTGTGTATGACTTTGGTATCAGTATTAATTACAGGTTCTGAACTGGGCAGTATGTTAACTTTTTAAAATGAAATGAAAATACTTATTGCCCAAGTGAGAACCCCAGAGTTATAATTTTATTACCCTATAGGACATTAACCAGCTTTTTCTCTAATGCAGCAAACCTACTTGAGAATTATCCCCCTGTTTAATATCTGTTGTTCTTCATTTTAGGTAGTGTTACCATTTCCAGTTTTTAAAACACAGATTCATGCAATATTTGTATGACAGCCATGGTCTCAACTTTTTGACAATTATTCTTATTAATGAATGTGCCTAGTGAACTCTACCTGGTGGCCCAGCAGCAAACCATATTGACTTAGTAGGTATTCAATATCTCTCCCAACTCCAAGAGTCTACGATGAACTCTACGTCAGCTCTGTGCTCTGAAATCAATGTCACACTCTCATGGGAATCCAAATATAGATGGAGTTTCTGTCTAAATGTTGAAGCCTAAGATTTTTTTCCTGACTTGAGTATTACTGATTTTTTACATTTCACTCTTTCTGTGGGGTTGGAGGTAATAACTATGAAAGGTGGATGTAGTGTGCTATATCATTTGCATAATAATCACTTAATGGAGCTGAATAGTCAGAGGTAGGTATGAAAGAGAAAGCTTGAGCCTCAGAACATGGGATGTTGACATATCCAGCTTGAATTTGAAGAGCCACGGGAAATTGAGGTGGCTATTAATAGGGAGAAAACCAGCTTGTAATGTGGTAGTTTCAAGACAGGCAAAAGCACAAACCTGAGGAAAGCAGCAAACTGCTCTTTATTTGAAAATAAAGAGGGGAAATCACTACTGACTTTCCTTTGGAAGGTAAATGGAAATGATATTTAAATTGCTGTATGAATATGTTTTCAGCAATATGTGACTATGTTCTGTGTTCCCACAGTTCAAAGCATGGCATTTTAAAATAATAGGATTGTGTAAATAAGTGCGCAGAAAGAAATATGAGTAATGCATCCCAGTAGCAACTCGGAAGGCATTAACGTGAATGGAGCAATGCATTATTAAGAAGGCATAGAGGCTAAGTGGTTCCACAGTATCACACTCTGGTATTATTTATTGGAAAATATTCTTAACTTTGAAAAAAATACACCAAGGATCAGCAAGTGCTAGAAGTTTATACGGATTTCACATTCTCTGTATAATAATTCTCTTTTTGTTAAATTTGGTAAGAAACATAAGGAAGGGAGAATAACGCCTTACTGATGGAGAAGAGTGGATACTAGAAGCAGATACTAAAACAGTTGAATATAAATAAAACTGAGTTGAGGACTTTTTCCTCACCTTGATTTTCATTCATTTTCTTCCATCATTTCAAATTCACACTTTTACATTTGATTTCCAGTTCAAATATTTATTTTCCTACATTGTCATCTAATCTGTATGTTTTATTTCTTATTAAAAGAAGCATGTTTGTTTGCTTCTCTAGCAATGCCTGTGTTAGATAGGCAACTTTCACTTTGTTCATTACACACTTATGACTTGTAGTCATGCACCCTGGGCACAGGTGGAGGGTAGCGAGGGTTGTGACTAAATAAATATTCTAGCATAGTTTCAATAGGAAGAACCCTTATACTGTTCTGTTACTTTAAGGCAATTTCTAAGGAAGAGAAGGCTGGTACTTGAAGTAGGCAGAGCATTCTAAGGACTAAATGTGTTGTTTTTTTCCTTTTTAATGCAAAGTCCAATAGAAACATTAAAGAGACTCCCTTGAGATGGTGGTACCAGAGAATGATTTCTGAGCACTAGGAAGAATTTTAATTAAGCTGCTGTGGATACCTATAGATAGCATCAAACAACTTCTGTTTGACTGCCTGGCTAGGGAATGGCATCCTTGGATGTGATCAAAGCCCCCTTGAGTTCTCGGGGTTCCCTCTCAAATCCAGCCCATCACAGCTCATTTGGTTGCTGCACAGTGTTTGGCAGGGCGTTGGAGTTGCTTTTCCTCCCAGTGCTTAACCTCTTTTCCCCTAAGATACGAATGTCAATATTGGATTTAGTCTGGCTGAATGGATATGTCAGAGGGGAGATTAGTGACTGGCAGCCACAAAAGGGTTTTTCAATTGGCAAAAGTAAATTTTTCACAAATGAATCAAAAACAGTTTGAGGTAGAAAAGAAACAGGGGAAAAAGAGCTTGCCAAATTTAGTCATGATGCCTCATTAAATGGATTTGAAGACTTCAGCATGGCCATTTTATCTAGAAGCTACTGGATGCACCCAGCAGGGCACTCAAAGAGTAAGGGCAAGAGAGAGCCTACCTTAATATACCCAACAGGGTGTTTCTGTGAAAGTCTCATTGTGTTGTCCCTTTTTATAGCATGAAACTATCCACGGCCTTGCTCCAGGTGATTACTGAGTCTCGTTTATTATAATAATCCTTAGAACATGTTATGCAATGCAAAATGGTTATGTGATATAAAATGGTTTTTATCAATGGTTACACTCATGCCTTTAAAAATGATTGGGCTGCTTGTTTTGTTGTTTAATTTTTTGTTGTGAATGCTATTTAGTAGTCATACATCCCTGCTTTGACTGGTTGAGTATACACGTGAAAAGTTTCTGAACCGTTAACACTTGTGGCATAATTGCCAAGGCTGGTGTTTCTGTGGTTACATTTATGTTCCCAGTCATTTCTAGGATTACGTGCATGTCTATTTAAGAACTGGTATTCTGGATGAAAGAAAAAAAGTTGAACAACATTTCTGGTGTAGTTATCGATTTATTAATTAAAAGCAATCCTATGTGAGCTTTTTTGGGTTTGATAAACTACATTAATGATATAAACCTTGAAGCCTCAAGAAGGAAACTTGAAGGTTATGGGAAAATTGTACCAACCTAACTCTGAAGATTCGTTGAGAGCTGTTGACAAAATGGTTTGAGGGGTGGCCTCCAAATCCTCAGAAAACATCATTTACAGACACTGCCTGCTTCAGTTAAATCTTCTATATAGGCAACATTTGCCAAATAGTTGAAGGCTGCAGTTATTCTATTTATTAATGTCTAAGGCCAGAACCCTTTGCTGCCTCTTGCTGGCTCCATGAATTTTTGATGCCAAAAGATCACACCTGGGAAGTTTCTACTTTCTAGGACACATTAAAAATACGTTTGTCTTCTAATAATAAAGAATTATCAGGCTGCATAAGTAAGGATTGGATTTGATCCCATGTAATAGTACCAGCATTTTAAGCACATGAGGTCCATCATCTCACACGGGGCGATTTCAAGGGTTTGGCAGAAGACTGGTGTGATGAGGGCCCTTGTGGCATCTCTCTTGGCATTACCTTTTACCCTGGCACCTTAACAAGCTACAAGGCACTTGCAGTTCTGAATGTTTGAAGATGCTCACCATTTTGTAAGAGATGGGCATCTGGAAATTTAATGCTGAGCAAATAGAACGACAATGTAAGAACACAGAAGTAAGATGGATTGTTTCCTAAGACAATTTAGAATGAATGAAACAGGAAAAAGGAATATTCATGTGGGGAGACAACAAGGTTTTTTTTTTCCCCCTTTATCTTCTTTGTTCCATTTTCTTCCACTGCTAACCCAAGAGTCTTTCTGCCAAGTTTCACATCCATCTTTCCATTCCCCCATTTCCCTTTCCATACTTACATAGAGTGTACCAATTTTAATATTTTTAATTCTTTAAAAAAAACTCTTAAATGGATTATAATCTCTTAAAGGATAGGCTGCATGTCACGCTTCTATATACCATTACTGCCAAAGTCAGCTCCTCGCAATAGTGAGAGAGTTCTAACTCTACACCAAAACACCTGACTTGGTCCCTGGTGACCCTTACTAACAACGACTTTGATGTTTTATGTCAAAACTCATCTAAAACATTCCGAAAGAGCTTTGTTGCTTTCCAGAAGCCTTGAGATCATTCCATAGGGATAAAGATGGAACTCTGAGGGCGCCATGCAGACTATTGCGCCTCAATCCTGGAAGCCTCCAGCTTGTGGTTGCAGTCAGCTCCTCATTAGGGAGTACAGCATCCTCTCTCCTCTCCTTCAGCTTATTGGCTCTCTTGCATCCTTAGGTCACAGAAATTGTTATCTCTCTATCAGTTGCTCTACCATGATGGATTACAAAAGGGTGGGGAGCCCATGTTCTTAAAGCATTAGTGGCAAATTGATATCTACAAGACAAATGTGACTTGAAAATATGTTTTGGTGGACACTATGTGTGTGTGTGTGTGTGTATGTATATACACACATATATATGTATATATACACTTGTATATATATATGCACATATATGTGTGTGTATATATATATTTTTGTGTGTGTGTGTGCCAGGGCCTTGTGCTTGCTAGGCAAGCACTGTAACTACTGAGCTAAATCTCCAGCCCAAAAATATATTTTGGGCTTTTTTTTTTTAATTAGTTATCAACATTGAAGAACTGAGAGATTTCAGAAAACAGTTGGACCCTTGGCTTCTCTGGAGAAATTTTATTAGCTCTGAGTCTCTGCAGGGCAGCAGCCCTTTGATGCTGATCAGTTGTGGCCACTTTAGATAGGACACACTCCCCAATTTCCTGCTGGTCTGCCCTCTTCTTAGTGCTTTATATTACCTACCTGGCCCTGAAGGCACTTGAATTTCCAAATTTTATTCTTAAAAAAATTTCTTGTCTCCTGTAGGCGTATCCTGAGACTAGCATGCTATTTTAGGGCCAAAATGCTTATGCCAGGTTCCTTGCAGTTTTGGGATGCCTCTTTTCATGTTTGTTCATAGTAGTATCATTTGGGAGCATGTACCTTAAGGATGGGGCTTCGTGTCTGCTTTTGGGCTACATCCTCATGATCTATCACAGCCAAGACCATTCGGATATGCTTGGAGAGGCAGAATACGGAGTTGACCTGCCTCCTTGTGTCTACCTATCAGGGATTATTGTGGAACTTTGGATCATCAACATGTTCTTGTAATTTATCCCACACCTCTGAAGCTCATGGAGAAAGTTTTAGGAAGTATTAAGCTACCCTAGGAACTAGGGTTATGGAGCCAGAGAAGCAGTCAGCTAATATCACCTATTGGTTCTTGAGCAGAGCCATCTAGGGCTTCCTAATCATCCTCTGCTGTTCCACAGTGGAAAGTGAGAGTGCTGTGGCCTCAGCTATGCTGAATTGCCATTGTTCCTCAGAAACCCCCCCACAATGAAATAATTAGGAGTATCTTTGCTACATGTCTTGGTGGGCCAGTTAAGCTTCTAGGAAATTCTCATTATCTATGACCACATTGCCCTCTCTCATTCTAAATCTACCGAGATGTCTGCTACCCCAGGCTATTACCTAATTATTGCTAAACAACTCTATTATCTAATAATTTTCACTAGGACAAATGAAAAAGTTACTAACTTACTAGTTCCTCTCTTCATTCCTTTGCATTCTTTGTGAGTTTTCAAAGCATCTAGCAAGCAACTCAGAAGTAGCTGAGACTATCTTAGAAATAATGTTGGCTATATCAATCTCTATATCCAAATTATTTGCATAGTTCAGGACATTCTATTCCCATTAGGTGTAGCTGAGTGTACAAGGGTATACAGAACTCAATGTAATAATAGAAAACAGTGTGTGTGTGTGTGTGTGTGTGTGTGTGCGCGTGCGTGCATGCACCTTTGCACTGAGCTACATCTCCAGCCCTTTTTAGATTTTTTAAAATTTTGGGACAGGGTTTTGCTAAGTTGCCCAGGCTAATCTTGAATTTGCAGTCCTCCTGCTTCAGGCTTCCAGGGTGCTGGGATTATAAGAATGCACAACCACACCTAGCCAGAAAACAATATATAATGGTTACCTAGTACTGAATGCTAAGGACTAGGTAGGTTCCTTTGGCAACCGTAGGAGAAAGGTACTGTTATTTACTCCACTTCGGACTAAGGCCTGGAAGGGGAGGGTGCATTCTTCGGTTCATAAAGACAGAAAGTAGTGCAGCTGAGATTTGAGCTGCAATAGCTGGCTTTAGAGTCTATGCTCTTAGGCATAAATGTAATTTCTCTCACTTGCAGGGCAGAGTAGTTCTGCAAGGTGAAGCTAAGCTGTGTTCCTCTTCAGCCTCACCTTATTGTAACTTTTATGACGGTTAAGTATCCAACAATTAAGAACCAACTAAACCAGGCATTACACATTCATTAGGGAATTCCGTGTAGAAATAAAAAATACGTGGAAATATTTTTAATGACATGAGAAAGCAGTAGGACGAGTCAAGATGAAAGAATACCCATGTGTATATAATTATGTGTCGATGGATGTAAATGATTAATTATATTCTAATTCTTGCACTGGACATTGGCTTCATGAGTGTACATTATATTACTAAAAACATAAATGAAGTAGGGAGGGCCATTGAGGCATGATTTAAGAATTATTATTATTAATAAGTTGTGTCCATGTAAGATTCAGTAAAAAAGTCATTTGCAAAATATCATAAACAATGTGACCTTAAATTTTGTTAAAAACGATATGAGCCACATCTACTCTTGCTTTTCATATCTGGGGCCTGAGACCTTATTGATCATTTCTGTATTTTTTTAACTTTTGAAAAATGATTTTTAGTCTCTATTTGCAGTACATGATGATTACGTTCATCGTGGGGAGCTGGAACTTGTATATAACACACCATAATTCTTTTTATTTCCCCTTCCCCTTTCCTACCTCTCCCACCCTCCATTTCTTAGTCCCCTACCCATCTGTAAAAGATGTATCTCCCTGTTTCCTACTATCTGTCTTTCATTTTGCTTTTTGAAGTATTTATGCTTTGAATTTCTCATATACCAGAAACCATGTGATATTTAAGCCATGCGTCTGATTTATTTCACTTAACATTGTTGTTTCAAGGTGCATCAATTTTCCAACAAATGACTCAAATTTACCCTTCTTTATGGCAGAGTAGCACTCCACTACATATAGATACCACACTTTCTTTGTCCATTTATCTGTTGATAGATGTATAGCTGGATTCCAAAATTTAGCTATTATGAGTTGTGCTACTATAAACATGGATGTGTATGTATCACTGTAATACAATGTGTATAACTCTTTTGGGAAGATACTTAGAAGGGGAATAGCTTGGTCAAATGGAATTTCTATTTTTAGTTTTTTGACAAATCTCCATACTGATTTCCATAGTGGTTGTACTAGCAGGGATGGAACTCAGGGTCTTGTGCTTGCTAGGCAAGCACTCTAACCTCTGAGCTAAATCCCCATCCTCTAGTTTACATTCTAACACCGTGGAAGGGTTCCTTTTCCCCTACACCCTTTGCCAGCATTTGTTATTATTTCACTTCTTGACAACAGTCATTATTTTCTGGAGGAAGATAGACTCTCAATGTTGTTTTAGTTTGCATTTCTCTAATAGAGATGTTGAATATTTTTGTCATGTATTCATTGGCCATTTGTAGTTCTTCTGAGAAGTGTCTATTGATTTCAATTGTACAGTTTTTGATTGGGTCTTTTATTGGGGGGCTATTTGTTATTTCTTTATGTATTCTAGATAATAGTCCTCTGTCTGCAAAATAACTGGCAATATTTTTTCCATTCTGCAGGTTTTCTCCTCACTCTGTTTATTGTTTCCTTTGCTGTGCAGAAGATTTTTAATTTGCTGCAATCCCATGTATTGATTCTTGATGTTGTTTCTTGTTCAGCTGGTGTTCTGTTCAGAAAGTCCTTGCCTATGCCTATGTCTTCTAGTATTTTACCTATCTTCAGCAGATTAAGTGTATCTGTTTTTAATTTTTTTTTTTTTGGTGGTGCCGGGGATTGAACTCAGGGCCTTGTGCTTGCAAGGCAAGCACTCTAATCACTGAGCTAAATCCCCAGCCCCTGTTTTTAATATTTTTATCACTGATTCATTTTGGTTTTGGTTCAGAACATGGACCCAGATTCAGTCTTCTGCATATGGATTGCTAGTTTTCCCAGCAACATTTATTGGTAAAGTGGCTTTCTCCAGCATACATTTTTAAATGGTTGAATGTTCCTAAGGTTGTTTCTGCATCTTCTATTCTGTTCCATTGATTCACATGTCTATTTATATGCCAATGCCATGATTTTTTTTTTATCACTGTAGCTTTGTAAAAATAACTTGAAATTGGATTTTAATGGCTCCTGCTTTGTTCTTGTTACCCAGAATTGCTTTTGCTATTCTAAGTCTCTTCTGTTTCCATATGAATCTTAGGATTGTTTTCTCTAGTTCTGTGAAGAATGCTGTTGGTATTTTGACTGGGATTGCAATGAGTCTGCATATCAGTTTTGGAAGTATGGCCATTTTGACAATATTAGTTCTGCCTATGCAGGAACAGGGGATATCTTTCCATTTTCTGGTATCTTTTTCAATCTCCTTTTTAAGAGTGCTATAGTTTTCATTATAGAGGTGTTTTACTTCCTTTGTTAGGGTAAATTTTAAGTATTTAATTTTTCCTGATGTTATTGTGAATAGTGTTGTTCTCCTAATTTCTTTCTCAGTGGGTTCATTATTGGTGCACAGGAACAATATTGAGTTTTGTGTATTGATTTTGTATCTTGCTACCTTGCTGAATTTGTTTCTTAGTTTTAGGAGCCTCTTGGTAGAATTGTCTGGGTCTTCTATGTAAAGAATCATTTTATCTTTGAATAAGGATTATTTGGTTTCTTCTTTCATGTATGCATTTCTTTTATTTCTTTCTCTTGCCTGATTATATTAGCTCAAGTTTTGAGTACTGTATTGAACAGGAGTGGGCATCCTTGTCTTGTTCCTGATTTTATTTTATTTTATTTTTGAACCACACTGGCTCTCTTTATTTTATCCAAAAGGTAGTTTTTCTAGCTCAATTCTGCTGCTAAATCCTCTTACTGCTTTTTTTTTTTCTTATTTACCAAGAACATGTATTGGTACATTGTATACATAGTGATCACATTCATCATAGTTAATTTGTACCTGTACATGATATGTCTTGGTTCCCCCCCTTCTTCCCCACCCCTCTCTTCCACTCCCTCTTCCCTATTTACAGTAGCTTTATATACATTTTTCCCCTTTTTCCCTTTTTTTCTTTCCCTCTTTTCTTCCTCCTCCCTTTCTAATTCTCCTCCCTATTGAATATTATCTTGCTTTTACTTAGTATCTATTATACTTTGTCCTTATCTACACTTACGGTTTCTCATATCAGAGAAACAATTTGATATGTACTCATGTGTGTCTGATTTATTTCATTTAAGAGTATGTTCTCAAGGTACATCCATTTACCTATAAATAGCTCAAGTTTATCCTTTTGAATAATGGCAGAGTAATACTCCATTGTATAGAAAAACCACATCTTCTTTAGCCATTCATTAGTTGTGGGGCATTTGGATTGTTTCCAAGACTTAGCTATTACAAATTGTGTTGCTATAAACATGGCTGTACGTATATCACTGTGGTATAATGTTTTTAATTCTTCTGGGAAGATACCAAGCAGAGGAATAGCTGGGTCAAATGGAACCTCTAATTATAGTTTTTTGAGGAATCTACACACTGATTTCCACAATGGTTGGACCAGCCTACATTCCCATCAAAAGTGGAGAAAGGTTTCTTTTTCCCCACAGCCCCACCAGCATTTGTTATTGGTTGGTTTCTCAATGATAGCTGTTCTTTCTGGAGTGAGATGAAATCTTAGCATTGTTTTAATTTGCATCTCTCGAATGACCAGTGATGTTGAACACTTTTTCATATATTTGTTTGCCATTTGTATTTCTTCATCTGAGAGATGTCTATTCATTTCAGATGCCCATTTATGGATTGGGTCTGTAAATTTGGGGGTGGTCTGATTTTTTTGAGTTCTTTATGTATTCTAGATATTAGACCTTTGTCACATGCTGAAAACTAAAACTAGATACATGTCTCTCACCATGTACTAAACTAAAATCGAAGTGGATCAGAGACCTAAACATTAAAAGAGAAACACTAAATCTACTGGAAGACAGACTAGGAAGCACTCTTGAAGACATAGAGGTAGGAAAAAAATTTATGAACAAAACTCAGACTGCACAGGAAAAAACACAAAGGATCAGCTCTTGGGATCACACCCTATTAAAAAGCTTTTGCACAGCAAAAGAAATCACCAACAGAGTAGCATGAAAACTCACAGAATGGGAAAAAATTTTTGTTCCTGATTTTAGAAGAAAAGCTTTCAGTTTTTCCTGAGAGTTAATTAATATGATGTTAGCAGTAGGTTTGTCATAAATGGCTTTTATCAGGTGGAAATAAAATCCCTCCATACCTATTTTCCTCAGGGTTTTTTTTTTTTAATCATAAAGAAACGTTAGACTTTGTCAAGTGCTTTTCTGTGTCTTTTGAGATAATCACCTGATTTCTGTCCTTGCTTGTCTTTAAGGGATGTATTACATTTATCCATTTATGTATAGTGAAAGATTCTTGCATCCCTGGGATGAAGCCTACTTGATGATGTAGATCTTTTTAATGATTTGTTTCATTCTGTTTGATAATCTTTTGCTGGGGATTTTTGCAACTATGTTCATTAGCGAGATTGGTTTATGCTTTTCTTTTTTAGTCAAATCCTTTTTTAGTTTTGGAATCAGGCAATACTAGCCTCCAGGCTGAGTTTAACAGTATTTCTTCCCTTTCGATTTCATTAAAGTGCTTGAAGAGTATTGGCATTAGATCTTCCTAGAAGTTCTTCTCTAATTCTCTGGTGAATCCATGAGGTCTTGCGTTTTTCTTTGCCTCAGTTTTACTGTCTGTTTTTGGATTGTTCAGGGTTTTTATATCTTCTTCGTTCAGTTTTGGTAATTTATATGTGTCTAGGAATTTATCCATTTCTTCTGGATTCTCCAATTTATTGTAGTAAAGGTTTTCAAAGTACTTACTAGTAATCTTGGGGATTGTGGTAATGTCTGTTATGAATTCACAGTTTTCATTTCTCCTTGTGTTGATATGGGTCTTTTCTTTCCTACTTTTGGTAAGATAGGCTAAGGCAGTGGTAGTGAACCTGTAGCACGTGTGCCAGAGTGGGCTGTTTGTATCATTGAAAGCTTTAAAATGTTCGCCATCACTGCGCTCATAATTTTTTGATTTTGTTTGTTCTTTTAAAGAACCAGCTCTTAATTCATAGATTCTATGTGTTGTTTTTTTTTGGTCTCAATTTCGTTAATCTCTGCTCTGACCTTTATAATTTCCTTTCTTATACTAGCTTTGTATCTTGATCTTGTTTTTGTAGGAACTTGCAGTGCATTGTTAGGTTATTTATTTGGGTTCATTCTGTTTTTCTAGTGTGGGCCTTCACATCTATAAAGGTAATTCCTGGGACTGCTTTCATTGTGTCCCATAGGTTTTGGTATATTGTACTGGAATTATCATTTGATTCTAGGAATTGTCTAATTTCTTCTTCAATATCTTCTGTGACTCATTCATTATTCAATAGTGTATTGTTTAATTTCCATGTGTTTGCATAATTTCTGTCGTTTCTTTTGCCATTGATTTTTATTTTCATTGCATTGCGATCTGACAATATGTACAGGATACTTCTGATTCTTTTGTATTTATTTAAGCATACGTTGGGGACTAGTATGTGGTTTATTTTAGAGAAAGTGCCATGTGTTTTTGGGTGAAAAACTCTGTAAATATCTATTAAGTCTGTTTGTTCAAAGGTGTGGTTCAACTCTGATATTTCTTTGTTGATGTTTTGTCTAGTTGATCTGTCTATTTATGATAGTGGGGTATTGAGCTCCCCCACTATAATTGTGTTGATGTTTATCTGATCTTTTATGTCCAGTAGTATTTGTTTTATTAAGTTAGATGCTCCAATATTCAGTATATATATATATATATATATATATATATATATATATATTACAGTTGTTATCTCTTACTGTTGAATTGTTCCCTTAACCTATATGTAGTGACCTTCTTTTCCTCTTCTGATTAGTTTTGGCTTGAAGCCCATTGTTATGGTTTATATCTAGATGTCCTCCAAGAGCCTCATGCACTCACAGGTGGGGCTTTATGAAGGTGATTAGATTATGGGGGTGGTACAGCTGGCTTGCTTTTAGAAGTTGGGGGTCTGATAGGAAGAGGCAAGTCACCAGGAAGCATGACCTAGAAGGGTATATCTCCCTTCCTCTCTTCTCCCTTCATTCTCTCTGTTACCCTGCCATGGCACAAGCAGGTCTCCTCCACCATATTCCACTGTCAGGCCTTCCTGCTTTGGAGTCAATTGACTATAGACAGAAAACATAAGCCAAAATAAACCTCTCTCTTTTTAAATTGTGGATGTTGGGTATTGTGTCCCCCTGGTGAGAAAGTGACTGAGACAGCCCCTTAGTCTGAAAATAGGACAGCTATTCCTGTGTGTTTTCAGGCCCCCAATGGATAGAATATTGTTTCTATCCTTTGATTTTTAGTGTATGAATTTCTTTTTGAATTAAATGTTTTCTTGTTTGCAGCATAATGTTGAGTTTTGATTTTTGACCCAATCTGCCACTCTGTGTCTTTCAGTGGGAAGTTGAGACCACTTGCATTGAGAGTTATTATTCAAAGATGTTGACTTATTCCTGTCATTGAATTATTTTCCAGTTGCTGATTTCTTTTTTCCTCTTCTACTAACTGCTTACTCTACCTGATGTATTCATTTCCCTAGACTTTTTGGCATTGTTGGTTTCATCTTCTCTTTCTAGAATATCCTTGAGAAGTTTTTGGAATTCTACTTTGGTGTCATGAATTTGTTTCTTTTTTTTGTCATGGAAAAACTTTATTTCTCTATGAGTTTTGAAAGATAGTTTTACAGGATATGTTATTCTGAGCTAGCAGTTGTTTTCTTTTAGCATTTGAAACACTTCACTCCCAGCTCTCCTAGACCTTAAGGTTTATGTTGAGAAGTTAACTGTAATTTTAGTGGGTTTACCTTTATAAGTGATTTGTTGCTCTTCTCTAACAGTTTTCAAGTTTCTTTCATTGTGTTGGACTTCTGGGATTCTGACTACATTTTTTGTTTTGTTTTTGTGGTGCTGGGGGTCAAACTCATGGCCTTGTGCTTGCAAGGCAAGCACTCTAACCACTGAGCTAAATCCCCAGCCCTGGGACTCTGACTACAATGTGTTGTGATGACATTCTTTTGTGACTGTGGCTATTTGGGGGTGCTATATGCTTTGTTTACCTGTATGTTAAATTTTTCCCCAGATTTTGGAAGTTTTCTGTTATGATTTCTCTAATTGGGATTTTGTCATTCATGGTGTCTTCTGATTTTTCACTAATTCCTGTTAATTTGAGCTTAGTCTTCTTTGCATCATCTAGTAGCTGTCGGATTCATTTTCCATTGTCTCTTGTTGTTGTCAAGATACTTTTGAGTATATGGTCACCTGTGTCAGCCATATATTCTAGTTCTGACACTCTCTGCTAACACTGGTCACTTATGCTACCTGTAGTCTCAATAGAATTTTTTTAATCTGAATTTCTGTTTGGTACCTTTTCATGGACTCAGATCTTTGCTAAACTAGTCATTCATGTTTAGTATCATTTTTGTTTAGCTCAGCTAGCTTTTTATTAGTGTCTTCTTTAAACTCACTGATGATTTTGTTTATTAAATTCTTTATCTATATAGTTATATCTTGGGCTTGTTAAAATTAGTACATTATTGATCTGTTTTTTGTTTGTTTTCTCTTTCATCACTTTGTATAATTCAGCTGTTTGTCTTTTGATTTACTCTTCCTCAATGCCATATGCATCAGTTATGGGAAAGATGGGAGTTTATGGAGGCCTTGTTGCCTTGTCATGTTTCTACTATTTTTTTTAATCCTGAGATTTGATTAAAATTGAAAGATTTTGTGGCTGGTTTGGTGATCTCTTTAGTCAATGTCTGCTTTCCACTGCTGCACTCTGGGCCTGGATAATTAAGGCTTTTGACTCTGTCCCAAGATCTGACCACCTCTGTTAATTTGGCAGGGGAGAATGCAGTGTAACTGGCTCAGCAGCCAGCTCTCTGGAATCAAACTGCAGTAATATTGATGACACAAAGATAAACCAGATACTGGCATACAGTAAAAAACCAATTAATATTACTATATGAACACTGGCGATAGCAAAGAAATCAGCTACAATAATAGAGTCAAAGATAAACAGGATATTGACATACCATAAGAACCAATAAAAGATACCACTATACCATCCTCAACAATAGAAAAAAGATCTGCAATAATAATATAGACACAACAACAAGCCAAATATTGACATACAGCAAATAGTATTGACATACTAAATGTAACGACTCTAAATGTAACCACCGTTAATAATAGGAAAGAATTCAACAATAATAGTAGAGACTCAACTAAATATCTAAAAACTAATAAAGCTTAATAGTAGTAGTATTAATAAAATTGGAGGAAATGGGGAAGGGGAAATGGTAAGAAGTAAAACTCAAAAACTATGTAAAATGAAGATGAGGAGGAGAGCAAAGTGAGGTAAAGGATTCAATTAAAGAGTAAAAGGAAACTAATAGAATTAGATAAAATTAACAGAAAAGAACAAACAAGAAAAAGGAGAAAAAAGAAAAAAACAAAGAACAAAACAAAGAAAAAAAGAAAAAAACCCTCAAACCCTAAAAACCAACACAGAAGAGAAATTAATCCAAAAAATTCCTATGTGTTTGAGTGTGTGTGTGTGTGTGTGTGTGTGTGTGTGTGTGTGTATGTGAATGTGAATGCTGAGTCCTGCCCTGTGTTTCCTAACTGTGGTTGGTCAGTGGTGTCTACCCTATACTCTGTTCACTCCAGCTACTCCCAGTTTTTGTGTCCCTCTGTGTGCCCCAAGTTGCTGCCTAGCGTTATGGCCCATAGGTTTATGAGGTGTTGCTCTTGCTCCAGAGGCCCCTCTGTCTGTGCACCTCACACTGTATAGACAAAGGGGCCTCCATGCCAAGGCAGATGGGGAGAGCAAACAGCACTGAGCTCTGACCTGGATGTAGATAGCAGGGCAGGAGCATCAAGCAGTCTTCTGGATTTACTGCCAACACTTTGAGACCCAGCCCTCACCCAAAACTGCATGTGACTGACTTGGCCTCTCACCATGGAAGGGGAGGACCCCCACATTTTTCCACTTTTCAGGAGATCTACATCTAGTCTATGCCCTCTCTGCAACTGTCTCTCGTGGCAGTCTTCTGTCTGCTCGTGATAGTAGGGTGACCCCAGAAGCCCTGAAGTATAGTTATTCTGTGGCTCCTGATTCCCAGAGCAGCTTGGTCTTAAATAATTAACCTCTTCCCCAAAAGTCTTTGGTTGTTCTCTCTCAAATATGGCAGGTGCTGCTGTGGATTTCTTCTCCAACTCTAGCCTGCCATGTGGAATGAATTCCTTTCAGAGTAAAACCCCATGCTGTTTTTCCTGTTTATAATAATCATGGGCTTTTTGTGGGGCTAATGCTACGAGCCCAGTCCATTGCTTCTCTCTGGGGCTGCTGATCCTCTCCAAGGTCATGTTGTATTTGCAGAGATGGGTTCCCTTCAGTGGCAGGCAGGGTTAGCTTTCTAAACTGCTTCCTTCTTTTCCTTGCATTATCTTTAGTTTCTCCAATTTCTCTGTAATTTCTAGTTTTCCTGTTGAATCTTTCTTAATTCCAGGAGATTTTCTCCCTTTTCTCTTCACAACGTTGTTGTTTTCCATGTGTTTTGGGTTCTGATGCTGGACAGACTGTGATATACTGCCATATTTTATGCCACCGTGTTCTTTCTCCCACATTTATGTATTTTATCTCTGTCTGTCTGTATTAGCTATCTATTGCTGTGTAACAAATTACACCCTCCCCCCCCACAAAAAAACTTTGTAGTGTAAAAGAAGAAGGATTTATTATCTCAGAATTTCAGTGGGTCAGGAATTTGAGGGGAGCTGAGCTTGGTAGTGCTAGGTTGAGATTGCAATCAGGATGTTAGCAAGGGCCACAGTCATCTGAAGGCTTGAGTGGGGCTAGAAATCTACTGTTGGCTTAGTCACAAACTTGCTGGCAGGATCCTTCAATTTCTCATCCCATGGACCTTTCCATAGGCTCATTGGGTTATCCTCACAGTCTGGAAGCTGGCTGCCACCAGAAAGACTAATCCAAGTGAAAGAGCAAAGAAGAAAACCACACAACTTTTATGACCTAACTTCAGAGGTCATACACTAACACCGCTGCTGTATTTGATTCATTAGATGAGAGTCACTAAGTTCATTCAAGGGGCAAAGAGATGCAGCTACCTGGAGGTTGGAAGTTGGGCAAGCTGCCAGAGAAGTTCTAAGGTCCAGGAGTTATTAGTGGAGCAGTGATAGCTCTGTGACATCCCATCATTCAAAAACTGTTTACTGCAACCAGTGTGTGCTCACTGTCTTACTTCTATGGGAAGGTAGTTAGTAAATGTTATTGACTATAAGGATGACTCTTTATTAAAGAAACCTAGCCTATCAAAGAGAACAGACTCTTGAGACATTAATACACTATGGCAGCCCATAATGTGCCACACAGCTGCCTTTCATTCCTAAGATCAGAGGAGAGTTTTGTTTTTCATCCTTTAGGGAGCTCATCTCTGGTCCCTTAGAAAGTACTTCTGGCAGAAAATGAAGTACAAATTCTATTTTCCCTAAATCTGGCACTGAGTTAGAGGCAATGTTATACACTACCCTGGATCAGTTTTCTCCAACAGACAGAGAAAATGGGAAAAGGTTTTCATTAGTGGGTGTTGGCCCTGATTCTCAGCATATGAGTAAATTAGTCAGTACTATTTACCTAGGAGGTTTATAATGATTATTTCATGTTTTAAATTCAATCCTGTTTTCCTGCAAATGCAGCATTCAAGGCAAAGAAAGAACTCAGCTGTCTGAACAAACATATGGAAATCAATGATAAATGGACAGAGACTGCACAGTATATTTATTAACCAAGCTCATATAAATCATAATTTTGAACCATTTATTAAACTAATAGGATTGTTTTGGGAAGATCAAAGAATTCCTTATTAAGTAAATAATCATGTTTATCCTCTCAGTTGTGGGGAAAAGCCAATCATTCACACTGCATTTACTCTGCCTCATCAGATTTCATTTCTTTTAAATGTCAGCCGTTGATAATTTTAACCAAACAACCTGGGAAAAAAGTCAAAATTCTACCAGGCTTCATCCACCTTTCCTGTGCAGGAAAAAAGCTGCTACTCTCTTCTTGATTTCATTTCTTTCTTCCCAATTAGGCAAGTTCTTCAAGAGGCTTTGACTCCATCATAGTGAACTCAGAATATACATATATATATATATATTTTTTTTTTTTTGCCATGTTGGCCAACTTATTCTTTCTCTCTTTTTTCCCTCCTTCCCTCCTTCTCCTCCTTCCATCTTCTGTCTTCCTTCCTCCTTTTTCCTTTCCTCTCTCCCCACCTGTTTTTCTCCTTTCTTCATTCTAAGTTCATCCTATGCCAGTCTACATCCAGAGTGTTGATTAGCCATAAGCCGTATGTCCCTTGTTCCTTCTGCTTCTACTCTTGTCCTTCATCACACAGCCAGCTGATGTGGGAGCAGAGAGCCATGACTTTTTCTAGTGTTGGTAGTAAGAAAACATAATGAGGAAGCTAAGCCCTCAGAACATTTGTTATTTTGATTTGTAGTATCAATGTGTTTTACCAATAAAATATTTTCATAAATCAAACTTTTATTAATAAAAGTACTTTAACCATATTTAGTATTGCCAGAGGAGTTCCATATTCCACTAGTTAGTAAATAGTTATCGATCCCTCGGAGGTGGGTCACTAGGCATGATGGGAAATAGGAAGGTTTATTGATTTATTCAGTAAACATTTGCTGAGTATCAATTATGTACCCATGCTGTTTGTGACTGTGAATATAGAGATGAACAAGAAACACAAGACTCATGATCATGAGGAACAGCTATTCTAGAGGGAAAATACAGATATTAAACTAGTAAATAAGAAGATTAAACAATCATCAAGTGTCATCAAGAAAATTAAAATTTAACCAACTAACCTGAGAGTGTCTGTTTGTAGTCACAGAGTAGTCTGTAATGGGATGTGGAAGGTGCCATCTTATCCACCTTTGACAATGAGTAGAATAAGTCATGTTTATTTTCTTAAAAAGACTTTACAATCAAGTAAGATTCAAAGACTGAACTCAGTTTAGTATAAAACTTGAAGCATGCGTCTATGAACTTTATGTTAAATGTGGCACTGCATCTCACAACTCTTAGGATGAAACAAATGTCCATGAGGATGCACTGACACAAGTCGATGTAAAGTGATTAAATAAATAAATAGGAGAAAGGGCAAATCTTTCTACAGAAGAATTCCAAATAATGTATTTAAATACTCCCCTTTCCAGAATGGAAAGCTTAATTCCTCTCCTTTTGAATGTGGTCTTGATTGAGTGGCTTGATTCCAAGGAAGAGAAGGCAGAAAGGGAAAAACAACCTTACAGTGAAGAAACCTGAGAAACAGCATCTCAGCCAAGTGATCAAGTTTTCCATCATCAAAGACAAGCCATTCTGACATCATGTACCCTCTGATGCAACGCGGTGGGAAGGGCGATTCCTTCCTGTGTTATCCACTGCTAACCCTAAAACCCTAGTCTAATATGAGAAAATGTCAGAAAAACTCATATTGTGACACTCCTGCAACATTCCTGGCCAGTACGCTTCAAAACTGTCAAGATCATGGAAAACAGTGGAGGACCATCGCCCACCGAGGAGACTAAGAAGACATGATAACCACCCTCAGTGTGGAGCCCAGATTGGATTCTGAGACCAAAAGAGGATACGAGTAGAAAAACTGGAGCAATCCAAATAAAGTCTGTAGTTTAATAGTGCTGTATCAATGTTGACTTCTTAATTTTGACAAATGGCCATCATTTTGCAAGATGTTATAATGAGAGATCATAGTTAGGGTGAGAGGTACAATGTGATTCTCTTATGTAAATCTAAATTCTTCCAAAATAAAACATTTGAAAAATACTCATACCAAGTGCTTCAGAGATTTCTGTGAAAAAGGGTTCATGAAAGAGGGAACATCTGAGCTTGGTGGTTAAAAGAAAAAGAAGACTAAGAGGTTCTCAAAAGAAAAAGGTATTCTAGAATGGGAGAAGGGTTTAGTAGAATAAAGAATGAAGCATTTGTGGGGCAGAGGAAGGTTTCCATTTTATTGTGTGAAATTCTACACCAATTAGGTAACTTCTGTATTTCTTCTGCTAAATTGCTTTTGAATTACTTCATCTATTTCCATGTTCTGCTGTCATTCCCTCACTAGTCTGAGCTTCCTGGGAGCAAGAGTCATGTCTAATGTCTAACATGCTATCTTACACTCAGTAAGTCCACAGAATTTGCTTAAAGAAAAAAACTAGAAGGGTTAAGAAAGCTATAGGTAAGATCAGGCTTGCACAGTTAATACAACAAGCACAACTCAGTTTGGAAAGCAGTGGTGGTCTTGAGATGGTTGGATGTAGGAATGATGTGATCAGAATTAAACTTCAGGAAGATTCATCATATGACACTGTAGAATTTGTAGTGGGGCAGGAAAATCATGACGCACTGCAGTAGTTCTGGTTAGACTCTTTAGAGGGAGAGGCCCCAGAACAAGAGATTGTGAAGAATCCACTTCTGAAGTCTTGTAACACATGTTTCTATTATACTCTTTGTCAATCATTATGCACTGTCCTTTGTGTATGTCGTACTGAATTGAATTCCTTAAATGTGTGAGGGAAAGGACAGTAAAACGTGGATTCATGTGGAGAAGGCTCATAGTCATTCATTTTGTACAGATTGTTTGCTGTCTTATATGATTCTGTTACAAGTATTTGTTGGGGTAAGCAATACTAGATAACATGACAAACAATGATAAAAATTTGACACGTGAGCTAGGTAAAAAGTAATCTCCAAGTCCACCACAAATTAGTGATAGGTGTGGGCAGCAGCCTACACTAAGCTTCTGCCCTCCTCTACATTCCAGAATTACTGAATAAAGGAGCAGAAAGAACATGAAGATGACCTGTATCATCTCCTCTTACCTGCCAGTGCCAACAACCAGTTATATGACCATACCAAAAAACAAGGGGGGGAGGGAGGAAATGAAGTGGAGTAGTACATCTTGGGAAAAGCTGAATATGTGTATTGGTGAGTCCTAGTAGTGGATCATAATTTTTGCTTGTTTATGTTTTTCCTTAGGTAGGTTGTTTGTTTTTGCATAGAAGATATCCCCTCAACAACACTATAAGCTCCTTGAGAGTAAGGATTGGATTTCATACTTCTTTAAATCAACTATTGAAAGCCTCCAGGATGTCTCCCACTGTTCCTTGACTCTTGTGTACCTACCTACCCTGTGTAGTGTTGTCCCATAAAGTAGGGGCCTGACCTGCATAAGCAGTAGGACACAGAGGAAGGAACAGAGCGTGACCTCTGAGGCTGGGCCATGAATATCAGTGTGGCATCTGCCTTTGCTCTCTCTCTTACATGCTGAGGAGGAAGCCAGGAAAATCATGACTGGGGACGCATAAGCAGCCCGGTGGAGAGGTTCGTCTGGCAAAGGATCGGGGCCTCCTGCCAACAACTAGCACTAACTTGCCAAGCCAGTGAATAAGCCACATTGAAGTGGATCCTTCTTCTACCCCAATCAAGATTTTGATGCCTGTTCTTTAGCATTGTCAAAGCATTTTTACTACAAGATGCATATTCATCTGTTCATTCATTCATGAAACATCTTTCACTTTCTCACAAGACAGTGCTACATAATTATTATAAAACTTCACCCAAGGAAGAGGTAATGCATTGGAATCTTCTCACATGCTAGATCCTGCTGTTTGGTAGTGATGGGTCGTGTGGTTCCAAATCTCTGAGATTGCTTCTGAGGATAAAGGATGCAGGCTTTTAACTGTCAGTGATCTTGGCAGGGAAATGGAAGCAGTGTCTGGTGAGCTATGTATTTACCATCTCAGATTTAAGCATCCCAACTCTTGTTTTTTAAAGCCCCATATCCTCTGTTAGGAGCTCTAGGCTAGTAAGAACCACTTGAGGGTAAGGGCCTCAGAGCTACAGGCCTGACATATGGCATAAGGGGTCTGGAAGCCAGATGATTTGAAGCCATAAGACAACCAATTAATTTGGTTTTATTTATTGTCTACAATTCGACTTATTCTATGTAGGGCTTCATATCAGTTGGTGAGAGTCACATAGTTCTCAGCTTTTGTAAAAGACTAATTCTCAACTCAGGTCTCATATTTTTGTGACTGGAATTTTCTAGAAACCAAAATCAAGGGCAAAAATATTTGTCAAGTAAGTACTGGAATTTAAAGGAAGCATGAGATTCATTTTACCCTATCAGGGTTCATTTATATTCTTAGCAGAGTCTAGTGGCCTGTGTTTGCTAACCATATAAATTTTCAGGTACTTGCAAAATGCCAGGATCATAAATCTTCTTTAAAAAAACAAAGCTTATTTATTTTCCCTAAAAATAAAGTGTTTTTTTTTGTCATAGAACATAGAGAAAAGCTCAAAGAAAAAAATTAAAAAACAACCGTTCATGGTCCCATCTACAGCAGTTAACCATTGTTTTGCTTTTATACAAGTTAGAAAGCTCATCTAATTGGGAAAATATCATAATACAATGTAGTTCTGATTTCTTCCGTTGGCATGAAAATGTAGTTATCACTCTGCAAATAGTTAAGATTGCTGCTTATTTTATTATATCCATTTATCAAAATTTACTGATCATTTCCATAAATAGATTACCTTTCTCACAGAGGGAAGGAAGGTGTTAATTTACTGTAAGTCTTCCAAGAAACAAAGACATTACTATTTCAAAGTGAAATTATTCATCAACTCCTAAAATCTTAAACCTTAGAGGCTGCATTAGGGTGAGAGGATTACAAAGCTTTTATTTTATAGAAGAGAAAAACAAATCACAGTTTCCTAACTTATCTAGCATTACCTGGTCAGCCAATAGTTTATAACCCCACATGTCTGGCAATTACTGAAATGTCAAAAAGTGAAAGCACTTTTCCTTGGCAGGTCTTCAGCATGATGATGCCTGTCCTTTGACTTTGTTGCTGCCATTAGGTGTGGCTCAATCTGGCAACAAAAAATGTTGGAGCATCACATGAGCATGGACTTGCCATTACAAAGGGTTTGAGTCCACACGTACAGGGAGATGAGGCCTACCCAGGAGTCCTGACTGTCACATGAGAAGCAGAAACAACTCTGCCTCCTTGGATCTTGGCTTTCTCATTTTTCAATGAGGAAACTACCTTTATTGATATTTTCAAACTCTAACCTTTTAGCCTCTGAATTTTAACTTTGTTGTCAATTTCAGTTTCAAACTCAGTGGACATTTAGAGTTCTGTGAGGGGAATTTAATATGAAGACTTCATAGAGTTTACCAGTGGGACGGGGTCATAACCAGCTGCTTAGTTATGGGGTTGGGTTATTTAATGATCATATATGGACTCCAAAGCTATCTCATTGAAGAGTACATTTCCATCACTGTCATGGAGTACTTCACTCACTATATTGGAAGTTCAGGTAACTTGAGGGTAACTGAACTTAGATTAACAAGTGAATTATAACAATATCTGTGAGAATGACTTGGCTATAACCAAGATTTGTTCACTTTTCTCCAATGTTCAGCTCTGCCTGAATTACCTCTGATGTGTTTTCTGATAATTTTGACTTAATCATATTGTATTAGGTAGTGGTTTGTAAAAATGGAACAGAGTATGCATGATTTGAGGACTTCCAGACTCTCTGGAGCTATAATACCAGCGCAGACCATCTGCCTAGTCAGCTTTCTTTGCTACCTCATGTATCCCTGGGCTTCAGCTTTTTCCCACTAATTCTTTGAAATACTTCCTTTTTACTGAAGAAGGTGGTACTGGCCAATGTGAATGATACTAACGATTAAAGCTATTTGGGGCTTTGGTGATGGACAAGAAAGTACGACATTCCTTACCATTCCTATTGCTAGTTGATTCCATATTTCTGGTATTTCCTACTATATCTTCATTAAAAAAAAAAAAAACGTTGCCATGGCAGGGATGTGAATGAGAGATAGCCCTGTAGGTAAAATGCTACAAATTCACCTTTAACTTAAATCCTAACAAGATGAAGGAGTTGATATTGGAAGAACATTTGGGGACTTCTGTAGTACGGGGTATTCTGTGATGTTTTGCTCCATGTTCTGTGGGGGAGACCTCCCATTGTCGCGTTCATTAATTCATTTTGTAACTGCTTATTGAGGCCCTCATATACATGAGCAATGGAGAAAAGCTCCTGCTCTGAGAGAGAACATGCTTCTGATCTAGGATTCTTAATATTGAAGCACAGATTGACATGGGTGTTTGAGTATGCTTACTTTCCAAATTTGCTCCATTTTTCACATGTGCGGAATTAAAAGCAAAGAGTTAGCTTTAAATCTTCCTCCTTTTCCCATTCTCTACATCCACAAAGAAAATTCTGCTTACTTCGCCTTCAAATGCAACCAGAGTCTGACCCTCTGATCACTGCATAACGTGCCTGTTGCTACAATCCTGATTAAAGCTACCATAACCGTGATGGTGTCACTTCTGAGTCTTCTCCTTGCTTACTCTGACACTTCTGAATTCAAGGGTCTATGATCACCTTGAAATGATTGTAAAATGTATGTATGCAACTCTCCAGAAAACATCATAGCCTTTATGAGATAATTTTAAAGGAAATTGTGTCCAAAACCATTTTTGAAACCACTATGTTTTATTTACCATTATATGATTGATCAGAGGATTTCTTGAAGATAATTAGAATAAAAACACATGAAATTATAACAATCTAACAATGTGCCTTATTGGATGCTTTCTTAACCCATGTACTGACTGGTATGCATAAAAATCCTCCTTGTGAAGAGCAGGCCTAAAAAAAAGGAGAGAAAAGAAAGAAGGCAGAGAAAGAGAGGAGAGGGGAGAGGAGAGAGGAGAAGAGGAGAGGAGAGGACAAAAAATTAATGCGAGCATCTTTCTCAGCAAAAAACCTAGAAAGCAAGTGATAACGAAGTTGGTAACTAATGTTGTTATGCTAATAATACTGCTAATACTCATAATTATTGTATGTAGAACTTTTCATTTGAAAGTTTTGAAGTGCTTTATAAACATTAATTAGTGACATTTCACAACACCCTAGCGAGACAGGTAGGTATTAATATATCCATTTAATATCTTTAGATAAAAGAGTTTTTAAAGGTCATATAACAAGTTAAGAATAGAAACTAAAGCAATACTTGGAAATCTGCCTCACCTCCCTAATTCTAGTATGTCTGCTGGTGCCTATGGGTGTATGAGTCATTTCTAGAATTGACTCCTGACTGGAGGAATATGGGGCTGATGAAATAGTCAAGATATCATGAAGAAATTCAGTATTCTCTGGTGGCCCCTGAGGAGCTGCAGAAACTAAGTGGTGGACTTATTGTTTTGCTTGTATTCTAAAAGAACCTTTCACAACAGATCATAATCCCTCTGCTATTCATTTCCCATCTTTGTCTTTCCTTTTGTGGGCTTGACATATGGTTCATTATTTTGGCCCTATTTTATTTATTACCTCTTCAGCTTTCTATCAAGGGCTTATGGTCTAGTTCCTGCTGTCCAAACCACTAGATAACTATGACTCCAAGATTTCAAGCCTCCTGAAGCCTCAGTTTCTTAATCCATAGAATGAGCATAGTGGCTTGAGCATCTCTATGCTTCCTTTAGGCAATAAAAGAACACGATTTAATATGAGAAAAATCTTTAGAGAGGATTCCTTTAGACAGTCTTCACATTGGAGACAAATATGGTAAAAATGTTATTGAAGAGATGCTTCCCCCAAGGAGAAGAAAGGCTCTCAATTCTGTCGTTAATAGTGGTCTGGAATAGGTTTTGTGTCAGTTTTGGAGGCTCTCTTGATGATGATCCCAAGCTTTTACTTTCTTAGGGACAGTGAGAGGTTGACCCCGGTTTCTTCTCTTTGGGGATTTGTGAAAAGTGTACCCTGTCTGGGAAAGGATCCTCCTCTTCTCCTTCACCCATTTCTGATGCCGCTTCTTTAGGAACCTCTTTGTCTTTCCCTGGGAGTGTCAGTTCACATCTTAATCACTTTGTGTGTAATCTCATTAGAGATTAATCCCATTTGCAAAGTGTCAGTATCTTTCCTGGTGCAGAGGCGGGGATTCCTATCACTGCACATGGAAACTCCATCCAGCCTGAGTTACAAATAGAGCAGTCATAGTTGAGTTTTCTTTTGCCTTTTTGATGCTGGCATTGAAAGAGATGGAGGTGGATTCTTTAAACCTGTCACACTTAATCCCTACCAGTCTTGACTCTAGAAAGAAAGGGCATAATCTTTTTTATTTTTTCAATTTAAATGAAGCAAACATTTTGTTCACTTACAAAATATGTACAATGATTTTAAATGTTAATCTGACAATAATGCGCTCTTTTGATTGTCCTGTTTTTATTTAAGGGGGTAAATATATTTACAATAAACAAAAGAACAAACAAATAAACATAAAATATACACATACAAATAAAACACTTCCCCTCCCTTTGTTTTACTTTGAACACTTGCCTTTTAGTGGTTCTTGTCAGTCAGTCAGTCCTGAGATGGTAAAATTCCAGTTCATTCAAACAACCGTGTTTAGTGTTTGAGGGCTTGTTTCTAGCAGGCTCAGGATGGCTTGCATGTGAAGCTTGGTAATGTGGCAGCGATCAGTTTTTGCAGGACACCCTAATCCATATGGCTCTCTGTTTGTCATAACATACACCGCATTAAACGTGCGAAACAACTCTTATGGAAACCCATCTCTCTCTGCCATTCCCCTTCCCCCATATACCACAAATTCAAACCTTCATAGTCTTAAAGTGGTGGGGGAGGGGGACGGGGAACAGCAGTCATTCTCATTTGATGGTTTGAAAAAAGAAAAGATGTTGGTACCACTCACTGACTGGCTAATGAATAATCAGATTTCACAGCGTGAGTGCTGGGGTGGTAATTTGGTTGCACGCCATGCCCCAAACCCATGGAATAGTGCTTCATTAATGTGAAGACCTGTATAATCAAACAATTAGCAGTCTCTCTGCAACGAAAGCAGCTTTTCATCAGCATATATACTTCACTGAAAGATGAGTCCCAGATCAGTGGATCTGACAGCAACTAGACTTATACTAACTCATAGCAACCACGCCATGGAGAGAAGCACTGGTGCTTTTCAGTCTTACCTTGAGCTAAGGATCCAGCCGCAACTTGTGCTTTAGCGTCCCTGCAGGATAGCAGGCATCTGCACGATACACGAGATTAGGTATACATCCTCTGATTCTATTTCTATGAACTTCGGTTTTATGGCTCCCATGCTTTTTTCTATCATTTTACACTCTTTCGGGTTAAGGAACTTGGAAAGACACAATGTATTATGGGAGGAAAAGAGAAACTTTGGTCCTTCTTGAAATTTTCTTATTTACATCAGTGATTTGTGTCATCTTCATTCTAATATAGCTGATTAGCCTCTTTGGAGATTTTGTCTTGGTAACCATGGAGAAAGGATGCTGTTTTATGGCGGGATCTCTCATTTGCTTTGTTGTCTAATTCTCTTCAAATGAAGGGCTGACAGGGCAGCTCATAGGGCCGGGAGGCAGAGACCTTGGGTTCCCGATGCCTTACTGTGTTGAGACTCCTCCTGCCCCCTAAACACGCCCTGGATATATTGGACCACTCTCAATATATTGCTCAGTGCTAAGGAAGTGATACATACTAACTTGGTACTTTTTAAAAGGTAAAGTGTAAATTATCAACAAACTTCAGTGAATTTATGACTGTTTCATGATTAGTTTGGCTATTCTAAATTGGAGGAAGTATTTTTTTCTATAAAAGACCAGATAGCATATATTTCAGCTTACATGACAAGAGAAAAATCAAAGGTTTTTAAAAAGGGTATTAATATAATATTATTTGAAAACCACTCTTAGTTTGTGGACTTTACAAAAATATGACAGATGAGTTTGGCCAGTGAACCATAGTTTACCAGTGCTTAGTCCAAATCATAGACTTTAAAATTTTTTTCTGTAATAGAGCAAATCAGTGACCCCTGGATATCTTAATTTTGTATGGTTGCTGTTTTTCTGGGAACAGTGAAAGTTTTGTGAATATTGTGTTTGTGAAATAGAAATTCTTGGCAATAATCAATAAAACTTATGGCATGGCTAGAATTCATTGTGGAGAGGTAAAAAATGAATAAACCTGAATTATTTTCACTGACTGAAAATGATAATATATCAAGATACACAGTTTTCCTGGGTAGTTTGTGTGAAGGAAATCTAGCTCCACTGATGGAGCTTTGCTCTGAGTGGGTCAAGGTTTACAGTATGATTTGGGGATACAATACTGGTTTCACATTAAGGAAACAGTTTCACGTATTCTTCTGTGGATACAAATTGTATCTTTACTAAATTCTCAAAAGAGGTGGACAAACTGTCTATGCAAATATGTTTGAAGTAAAGACAATTAACAGTAATACTGAAAAGAGTGTGCTCTTCATGACTGAAATCTCAGGTTAGATTTTAGATGTGGATATTAAAAGAATCATTTGTGAAGATCATTGCCAGCAAGAAGGAGCAAGTATTCCAAGGACAGATCATGTCCTACCAATTACGAGCCGTCTTCAATAGGTCATCCATATGATAAGTCAGGAAAATACGACAGATATATATTTCTGGACTCCAGTAAAGAGTTTGATAAGGGCTCTCATGAGGTCATTGCTGAAAGATAATGGTGATACATATTAGAAGCTAACATGGGAAGGTGGATTTTCTAGTAGAAGCCAAGCTCTAAAGGATGCTGTCTAATGGTTTGATACAGCTAGAGATTTCTAGTGACTGTCTGCTATGGTTTTGCTGTGTTTTGCCCCTGGGGTTTGAAGTGTTGGAACTTTTGCCCCTGGTCTTGTGATGCTAGGAGGTGGTATGAAGTGCTGATGGATGGAGGTTAGTAGGAGGTCTTTAGGTCACTGGGAATGTGCCTTTGGAAGCAATTAAGGTAGTTCTCTTGGAACACTTGGCTAGGTCTTTTGAAAATGTTGTTATAAAAAAGAGCAAGCTTAGCTCCACTTAGCTTCCTGGCTTCCTGTCTGGAGATGAGATCTCTTCCATCCATGCATGCTGCAACCTTTGTTACACCATCTGCCATGAGGTCCTTAACAGGGCTGAGTTGATGCCCTTGAACTTCCAGAACTATGAGCCAAATAATGTATTTTCTTTATAAACTTCACACGCCAAAGGTATTTTGCTATAGTTATGCAAAATGGAGTAATACTTTGGTTGCTGTTCTCTACCCTATTCTGTTACACAGTTTTTATTAAAGATTTACACAAGGACACAGAAGGTATTCTCATCAAGTCTGCACATGATGATAGGCTGAGAGAGCTCACAAATTCAGTGGATAACAGAGTTAGGGAACTAACAAATTTTTTTACAATTTATACCGTGAGCAAAATATAACAAAATTGTATTTATCTAGGGAAAATGCACACTATTATTTAAATTAAGAACAGCAGTTGTTATGGTTTGTGTCTAGATGTCCCCCCAAAGCCTCATGTGGCAAGAGGTAGCTGGATCTAGAGTGTGTGATTACTAAATTAGTCCATTGATTGGTTTGGCATGGTTCTGCTGGGATCAAGGATGTGATGCTAGGATTAAGGGTATTAGGATTAAGGGTGGGAGTACTGCCCACCCTAAAGCCAGGTAGCCTAGATAAAATATAAAATACAGGAAGAAGCTGATTAGCCCCCTGGTTTGCATTCCTTGCTTACCTGGCTGCCTTCTGCCTGTCTGCTGTGCCACCCTGCCTTGGACCCAGCTGACTGTGGACTGAAACCTCTACAAACTGTGAACTAAATAAACCTTTCTTCCCTTAACTTTGGGTGACGGCATTTTGTGTCAGCAACGAGAAAACTAAGACAACAGTAATAACTAATTGTACAAATCATGGATAGGAAAGTCATTTTTTTTAATTTTTATTTTTATTAGTACACATTGGTAGTACATAATGATTACATTGCTTGTAGGGAGTTGGTACATGTACATAACACATCTTAATTTTATTTTCATCTCCTCTGCTCCTCTTCCTCCCCTATCCTTCCATCTCTTGGTCCTCTTCCTTTTTGCAAAAGATCTATCTCCCTATTTCCTTTTATTTTTTATTTTGCTCTTTATTTACATTTTGTGTTTCTCATATAAGAGTCCTTTGCTAACAGAAGCAGAAATGAAACCTTGATTTCAATTTTCAGTAGTTTCAATGAGTCCACGAGGTAATTCACATTACTTATGACTGTATTACAAGATTCAATTATCCAAACTAGTTCACACAGAGTGCCAAGTCTTACTCTAGTCCATTCCAAACATGTTTAGATGATATGTTAAAACAGAAATAGATAAAAGCATGTTTAATAAAGAATTACTACAAAGTCAGGGATGCAAAATTAAGCCATATTACTATGCTCAGTGAAGAACTCTGGACAAACTTGTGTCTCTTTTCTTGTATTTCTGGGCTCCGCCATGGACCTACTCAATCAAAATTCTCAAGAATGGAGCTAGGGGATCTGCCGTTCCAAAAACTCCCCTGATTAGCGAGTTTTTCCACTTTTTTCTATTTGTTTTGGAATCTTAACACTAGTTTGCCTGGGGACCAGTTAACTTTGCTTGCTAGTGGGCTCCAAATATACCCCTAAATCTAGTTACTTTGAATGTGTGTGTGTGTATATATATATATAAAATATTTATATATGAATATATATAAGTATTTGAATATATATCCAAAGATTTAAATAAATCAATATCAGCCTATCTGTATCCTGGGAGGATAGTTCACACTGGTTTTGCCCCACAGACAGACAGACAAAGCATATGGGAAGGGAAATACCCACAGAGAGACACAGTGCTGCTTGACTTTGCCATTTTTATTGCTATAAATACATCCAGCCATAGACTAAATATGTTTCTATACTATCAAACTGACTTCTGTGGATGTACCTTTTTCAACAGTCACCTAACCTCAAAATCTAAGACTTCTTTGATTTCCTTATTCCTCTAGGCATGTACAATTTCTGCAGATTCTACTTCTAAAATTTATTCTTTTCTTTCTATACAAACTTTTAGAGCAATTGTAACCTAACTCCATTATTGTATATTAGTAATACAGAATAATGCAATTTGTTTTGGTATAGTGGTACATGCGTATAGCATATTTTGATTATTTTTATCCATGTTAGCCCCCCTCCCTTTCCTTTCTCCTTCTTTTCATCTCTTCCTCACCTTTAAAATTCTACCTTCTAAATTCCTGTCATCACTCCTTTTTTAAAGATTGATCATATAAAAGAAAATATAAAATACGTGATTTTCAACTTTATGATACTGGCTTATTTCACTTAACATGATGGTCTCCAGTTCCATCTATTTTCTTGCAAATGGCATGATTTTGTTCTTTCTTATAACTGAATAATATTTCCACATTTTAAAATCCATACATCTGTTGATGGGCACCTGGGCTTTTTCCACAGCTTAGCTATTATGAACTTTGCTACAGTAAACATGAATGTGTATGTATCACTATAGTATGATGACTTTAATTATTTCAGGAATATACCAAGAAGAGTATAGCTGGATCAAATGATATGTCTATCTTTAGTTTTTTGGGTTTTTTTTTCTTTTATTTTTTGAGGAATCTCCATATAAATTTCTATAGGGGTTGTACTTTTAAGGAAATGTAAATCAAAACAACATTGAAATTCCATCTGACCCAGTCATAACGGCCATCATGAAGAATACAAAAGACAAAAAATGCTGCAAGGGTGGGAGGAGGTGAGGAACCCCCTACGCTAAAATGTATTCTTATTGCATCCTTTATCCCTCTGTCCTCATTGTTTTATTCTTTTAACCCTGATAAAAGTCTAGTTATGTTAGCCTCCAGATCTCCAGTTGTGCTTTCTCCCTTCCCAAGGCTTCCTGATTCCTCCACTTAGAGCAAGGTGTTAGTCCTATTCCTCTATCAAAAACTTACAGACTGAAGTCCAAGCACTTAAGCCTATGTGAAAGATGTCCCAGTCAACTTCCAGATTTTATTCATTCCTTCAGCATAATTTATTGAGTGCCTACTTTTTGCAAGGCAGTAGGGCAACAAAGATGAAAAAGACATTTTACATCTTACTACTCTGAGGTGTTCCTTCTGTAATAGTTTTACAGTGTTGGGTTCTCTTTTACCTCTTAGTTTTTGCATATCAAACACTATCCAGCCATAAAGCATTTAGTCCTTTCTGAATTCTTCTCTGATCTCAACGATGAGAAATAAGCTGTTTCTCTTGGTAACCCTACAGTGTGGTATTTATGGCAATTACCACTGTTTAGTTATTTGGCTGTTTACTCATTGATTTTCTGCTAAAATATAATCATCATCGTGAGTGGATATCAGGCCTTATTCCTCTCAGCTATCTCAGGAATAGTGCCTATCAGCAAAGATATGCTCAATAAGTATTTGGTAAAATAAATAATGATTCAGCTGGGTTCCTGGCAGGAACATTTGATTGATAAAATATGGCTACCATAAAAAGAAGAAATAAAATAGGACACATAAACCTGTCATATTTAAACAAATGTATGCCAACATTCTCAATAAGAGACACTAGTAAGAAAGGCCACATTATTACTGAAGTATTACTTTCCTCCTCTTCTGCTCCCGCTGAACATGGATGCTTTTGTTGCCAGTGGTCACTTGCTAGAAGGGCTGGATTTGGACCCCTAATTAGGCTTCTGTTTCTTGTATGTAGGGTATATTGGTTAGTTTTTACCTGACATATACAATTTAAAGGAGAAAAGGGCTTATTTGGCTCATAATTTCAGAGGTTTCAGTCCATGGTCAGATGGCACCAAGGGAGAAATGGCATGGCAGGAGGGCTTGGCAGTGGAAAACTGCTCAACTCATGGCAACCAGAAGCAGAGAAAGAAGGAATGGATGAACTGGAGCCAGATATATCTTCCAAAGACATGTACACAGTAACCTTTCTCTTCTAACTCACCCCCACCTCCTAATAGCACATTTGGTTATGAACTCATCAGTGCATTAATTCACTGATGGATATAGTGCCCCCATGATGTAATCATCTTCTAAGAATGCCATCTCTGAACTCAAGAGACTTTTAGGGGACATTTTAGAGCCAAACTATATAACACAGGGACTGGGCTGCTGATGGGAAACATGCACAGGATTTTCTGGGTTTCCTTCATCTGCTACCCAGTCTTTCTTCTATAATTTACCCAGCACAGTGGGGAGAAGCAAGGTGAATTTTCCTTGCCCCCTAGCAAACTCAGCTACTTCACAGCCATGCTTCCTTCCTGAAGAAATCAGGCAGAGAACGACAAGGGCAGCAGTCCATGCCCCATTGTCCTTGTCAGATCTACTGGTCTCTTCCCCTTTCATCCTTGCTGTGTTCCATCCTCTCTCCAAGGAACAAGGAAGAGAAAACATAGCTCATATTTAAAAATATTCATCTTCTATGTGTTACAGCCCGGTGCCACAAGGCTGAAGTCAATGGATATTATGATATCGGGCCCCATCTCCTTTTAATACCTTGTGTTTCACGGGCAGGCGTATTTGAAAGTTCATAAGCAATAATCAGCCTTCTACAAACCAATTTCATACAGGAAGCAGTGGAGTAAATATGGTTTTGTTGAGACCACTCATTGTGTTGGAGATGCCACTGCAAAGATTTGATCCTTTTAATTATTGAGGGCTCTTTAATCCTCTTAGACAGTGTTGCTGGACCCTGGGTAACTGCAGCTCTCAAGATGACTTTGTGAGCATTTCCGGCAGACACCTGGCCTGTGGGCTCTTGTGTGGGGGCCTGCTCAGCATCAGCAAAGAGCAGCAGCGAGCAGGCCCGCAGTGATCACCAGGAAAAGGATAAAGGGACCCAACTCCCCTTTCAAGTTTCACACATGAAAATCAGGCTCGATTTATGTCTAGAAACAGCTGTTAAAATCATAATATTTAAAGTTACTTTAAAAAATTATTTTAAAATGGAGTTCTAAAAACCGTTGAGAGAAAATGTAAAGACTAAGAAATGCAAGCATTTATTTAATATCTATTTGTCAAATTTAAAACATACCGAACCTCCCTGAAATGCATGGTTTTGTGTTGACATATCCATGAATACAGTGTAGCACTAAATGAATACAAGAAAACAGTGAGTTTAAATACCTCAGCATCTCACTGGAGAAAATGCATTATTATTCACTTATGGTTGATAAATATGAAAACCAAGAACAATATTAAAGCTAGTCTTTTATCATAAAACCCAGCATTTTTCTTCTTTCTCCCCCCAAACTAGCAGAGAGTCATTCATTTATTTTTGATTTCGTAACTAAGAAATTCCTTTTTGCGAAAAAACCTTAGATTTAACAAATCATTGCCATGAGCTAACCCACGTTTGAATCTAGAAAATGCACTTGGCATTATCTTTCTCTGTTCACATATATTTGAAGTAAATTACATCAAATTGTATTTGAAATACCAAACTGCCATTAATGGAAGCTTTTTTTGCTCCAGGCACCATTTTAAAATAGATGAGCATAAAAATGCAGACTGCATCATTAAGTTTATATGAAACTAGTGAGAATAAAAATCACCATGTAAGTTCTAATAAGATGTGTTTTTCATTCCAGTTTAATAACCCAAGACTATATTCATCTTCCAGTATAATAAATATACAGAGAAGAATGTATTCTTTTGTGGGTTTAACATGTTGAGGTTCCTTTCCTCTCCCCTCCCCACCAAGAAGATATAGTTTTCTGGGAAGCCGGGTGAAGAAAATTCTTTAATATGGCAGTGCAGAGTATTATTATCATAAATAATTAATGTGCACAGCAGAAGAAAGCCGAGCTTCATTAATAATTCTTATTTTTAGTTGGCATAAGCTGGAGGTGCTGTATCTTCTTTCATCCTATCTATGTCAATTTCCTTGATTTTAATTTAATAGATGTTAAAAATTTTAAAGGTATGGGACATTATGCAGTGGGTTTTTGTTTTTGACTAAATAACATCCTACTGTTGATTCTTACTTGCCAAGATATTTTTAGAAGCAGGCAAAAGGAAGGAGGGAAAAAAAAGTAGTGATGAGGCAAGGTGGAGTGGGCATCAGTGTCAACGCCTTCCATCTTCCAGTCCCTCTGGGACCAGTTAAGATGTTTCTTTGATTAGAACCTCAGGAAATACTAAGAAGCTCTGCCACGTATTTGAGCTCATCAAACTCGCCTGTTTATTTTTCAAATTCAGGGCTGTTCCACCTTCTGTATCTTGAAAACACGCGTTCTCTCCGACACAACCTTGCATTTGTGATCAACTACATCACTTGTCAAAGCCTCCAAGTCTTTGATAACAGGCATTTGTAATTTATTAATTCAGCCTCTGAGCAGGAAAGCAGCTAAGCGTTTCTGAGGAGCGTAGTGAAAGAAAGAAAGGGTCTGCTATGGAGAGCAGCGAGTTTGCACTTTACAGCACAGAGCAGGAAGCAGGCATGCTGCGCCAGCTGAGGAGGACTGGCACGCAACTCCAGCACCCATGAGATAGCCATTCAAGGCTACTGCACCAGGGGATTAAACCAGGAAGAATAAGTAATTGCAGTCACCTGGGGAAAAATAATTCTGATACGAACCAACGTAAATCTTGAGTCTGTATATTTTTGTAGCCCTTCCTACTGAACACAGTGGCTGAGATTCTTATTTGCAGCCACAAGGCTCCTTATCTAGCTTGCCTTCGCCCTGTGGGTATCAAGTAGCTTTCTGGACAGTTCATTCAAGGTGAGAATAGAAATCCAAGCAGCACTCACGATATATTCTGAGATACTCCTACACCGTCTCCTGTGTTCAGGAAAATTCAAGCTCGGTGGAATCCTTGGGAAGATATTGTTGGGCTTAGAAGTCACAGCCATTGCCACATGAGCGTAGCAACTCACATGTTTGTTTCAGATCCCTGCAGCTATTCCTGACATTAGGCTTCTCGCTTTGAGTTTATGGCCCAAGAAAGCTCCTTTCCTTACATCTTGGGTGGATTTTGCATTTCCTAATTTACTATTGGTTTGAGATAGAAGAGTTTGGGTAGCTAACCCTCTACAAGTTCATCATTATTAGCTGAGAAGACTGAATAAGTGGTAAAATGACTTGCATTTATTGAGCACACGCTATGTGCCAAATTTGCTTAACACACGACATCTTATCTAATCCTGATAGCAAATCATGAGCAAGTTACCTTACTAAAAATCAAATTGTTTGTTACATGGCCAGGAAGATTTATCAAACTCAGAGTTAAAGTAAGTCTACTTATATATTCATGTCTGCATATGTGTCTCTCTCTATATCCTATATACCTATGAGTGTATGTATATCTATCATATATGAAAATTAGTTTTTAGCCTTTTTATTGATTTTGTTTTCTTTCTTTTTAGGGGGGTACTGAGGATTGAACTCAGGGCCTTGTGCTGGCTAGGCAAGCATTCTACCACTGAGCCAAATCCCCAACTCCTCTATTTTCTATTAATTCACTGTTAGCCAAAAATCAGGTGTTTTAATTTGTCCATTACTTCAATCATGCAGCATTCATGTGGTCCACCTTTCTCTGCCAAGACTTGGTATACTCTGATAGAATGCAAACTTTTCTACCACTAGTTAGGAAAAGTTAATCTGATGCCAAAAATTCATACCATGCTCTGAATTTCCAAGGCACCCTCCATACCTCTTGCCAAGTTCAAGACCCTTGTGCTACATCAGTGGGTAGTTTGCTCACAAGCCTGGGACCGTCTTTCATCTTGGCTAAAGGATGGTGGGGTCCTGGCTGCCCTGCAGCAGGAAGTGGAGCCTGGGCAGAGAGTACACAGCCTCCACTGTCTGTACTTGGCCTGGCCACAGGGGTACCCCCTGCCCCGCCCCCATGAGAGGCCCTCTCCTTATGCTACATCTGTGGGTGGCACATCCGCTCTACACAGTCCTCTGTGCAGGTGTGCTTGGAGGGGCACACACTGTGCTCAGTGTCTCCCTTCAGGGTTCCCCGTCTCTCTTGTTCAGTGACACAGAGTTACCTGACCTTGCCCGGGTGATATCTTAGCATTTCCATGGCCGAGATTCCAGTGAGACAAACACACCTGTGTTTTAATTGTGTATTTGCTTCAAGAATAGCAAGAAAGAAAAGTTTTTGTTTAACACTCCCGTGGGTCAATAACTGGCAAGAGAGAAAAATGATACAAGAGGTGAAAGTTGCCAGGCTGTAAGGCTCAGTATCCACACTGAAAACAAACGAGAGCTGCAGCTGGGGCCCACCCTTCCCCTGCTTTCTCCGGCCCGACCGTGATCTTTGCATTTCAGAGTATTTCATTACTCATGGTAAACTTGCGGTTGGAAGCCAAGGGGTGGATCTGAATAAGAGCGTTTGTACCACGTGTGAAAATCCTGACCTCAGACATGCTGGAGCTGGGGAAAAGGATGTATTTCTGCATATCAGAGTCAAACCAGGAAGAAGGACTGCTAGGGGATACTGTTATGAATGGGGAAGCCTCGTTTAAACTGTGCTGTAACTTTGGTCTGGCTTGGTCAGTGAATGGCAATAAAATATTTATGTAACAGGGTATATTTACAACGATTGAGAAGATGGGCTGAATACCTAAATCACCAGAGTTCGAAACTGGACTGTTCATTTTACTAGCTGTGTGATCCTGGGCAGTTTACTTAAACTCTCTGTGCCTCCATTGCCTCATCTGTAAAATGGGGACACTTCTAGGAATGAGGATTAAGAATAAATAAATATACACAAAAAACTTAAAATAGTTCATGGCATTTACCAAATAATAACTGTTAAGTATTATTATTATTTTACCCATACTTCCTAAGGAATTGTAATACAGCACAATTTCTCTTTAATGTTATTTAACCTTTCTTGGGTGAGGCAGAGGCATACAGTACTTTGGAACCAGCACTACCATTTGGTGAGCTGGGGAGTTGCCATCAACTCAAGCTGGACCTCCCTGAACAGTGTGAAGGCCAGCATCACCCAACCAACTTGCATGAGGTGAAACTACCTGGCTGTCAGCTGACCAATAATAAATCGTAATTTACCACCAAGTTGAGTGGTACACTTACACAAGTCAGTTTATTCTCTTCTTTTATCAGGAAACCAAGTAAAGATTGCAGGGCTGCTTGTGAACACAGAGAGTTAAATGATCTCTAAGGTCTTCGCGTGGATCGTTGGGGGCTCAGGAGCTCGCTCTCTGCCTGCCCGTAGCGCCATAGCAGCCATCATTCTCGGGCGCTTTTTCCTCACATTACCAACTCAAGAGTTAGAATTTCTTACTCTCCACTTCGTCTTTCCTGGATTCCATTCAAATTGATGGCTCTCATGTCCTGGCGTGGCTGTACTCCTTCAAATGCTAACCCACAGAACTCTTCTCTCCAGCAGGCTACTATTACAAGTATACTCTGATGACAATTTCATTTCCTCAGTTCCCCGTATTAAAGTGCCCCAGAATCCCACTTTGTAATCTTACAATGAGACACTTCACTCTCTGATACTTCCTGAGTCTTGGGCGGCGGTTGAGGTTGCCATCTGACTTTGGCCATTGGCTACTGTGTTCTGTCATCATTATAGATATCAACTACTGTTTTGCTGGTAAAATTAGAAGTGCCATTTACTAGGTTATCTCGGTCAATAAAATGCCAGACAGAGTAGATTTACTATACCTTTTAAAGTAGTCAATAAAATAAAATTGTCTAAGCCAAACCAGAAAATGGTTTATCAAAGTAAGAGGCCGATGCAAATAGAAAAGGGGTAACGTGATTCTTAAAGTAATTTGGGGACCTGTTTATTATTCTACTTGCATCTATTCTGACAAACAAAGAAACATCATAAGCACTATCTTCGCCGTTTTAAAAAAAAAAAAACTTACTCCAGAAAATTTGTTCTAGAAAGCATGTAGCTAAAATGGAGTTTTAACAATATCTGTGTCCTAAAGTGTTATATTTCTGATAAAAATATATCACACTTGAGAAACGATTGAACAACTGGTTGGAAGTCACAGAAATATTAACTATAGTGAGTTCATTTAAATAGAAACAGACGTGCTATCCCGCTGGTTGTCAAAAGTTTTCAAAGACAGTTTCTCTTGAGTAAGCAGGGTCCTGCAGACTGTGTCCATCTGTCTTCTCGAAGGAGCATTTGACGTACTCTGGGAGGAAGTGCTCCTGTGAAAACACCATTTGGAGTTATTGATCTCCTGATCACTTGTAGATCTCAGTGGGAGATCAGAGCAGCAATGGGCTCAGGCAGGAACCACTCATGCCAAGAACATTTGCAAAAATTTTGGATTAATAGGTTGCTGGAATGCAAATAAAATCATACTTATTGAAGAGGGAACATGCTTCACTCTTTGCTTTGAGTTACAGAATAGGATTTTCCTAGTTTTCCTAAAGGCCACCTTGGTTTTTCCATAGTAAGAGATCTGTCCCTCTGTTCCCAGTTTCTAAATTCCCGGTCCTCGTTTCTGAGGAGTCACATTGTGTAGTTAACACTCAGTGGGGCTCCACGATGTCAGTTCTACACTCTCACTCAAGTGTTTCTCACTCACAACACATAATGACTCTTAAGAGCAATTATAAGATGTCGGACTAAACAGTGTACATTATCTTGCTACTGTTTCCTTAAATGTAGTCTCTATAGAATTCTATATTGGGTGAAAAGAAGGGAGCTTGGGTAGAAATTTATTCCTTCTTCCTTACCACAGAAGGACATAAGGTGCAGAGTAGTGCAAGGTGATCTTGAGCTTAATACTACTTTTCCTTTAGGAAAAGTATCTCCTAACATGGTGATATAGAAATCTGACACTTCAAAATAATTAAAATATAAAGAGGTTGGTTTTAAGACTGTTGATTTTAAAGATGATTATTTTATTTAAAATGCTTTTTTTATTGTATGCTGGAGATGAATCTCAGGCCTCCCCTATGCTGGGATTCACCCTGAGCTGCATCCCCAGCCCATGACTGTGAAATGCAATAGAAATCGTCTTTGTGTATCCATTGGGATCTTCTTTGTGATCATGTATAGTTTGCTAGTAAGCAGAGACACTCATAGCACTTGTTGAATGATTAAACTCTCAAAAGATTCAGTTCCATATCACTATTATAAATAACAAGTTCATGGATGATAATGAACAGAAAGTGATACATGGAAACATATGAAATAATGATAACGCCAAAAGGAGAAGACAGTCTGTGCTTCAAGAATTCTGTGTCTGATTGTATTCATGAATGTTACTAAAGAGGCACAGAAGAAAATGGGACGTGATGCATGATACAAGGTTTTCTGAATTGTCAGGATTGTGTTACAATCAGTTTGGCTCTAGGATTGCTCATCCGCTCAGCTACAATGACCGCGCCTTTCCTTTATATTTTCCCCTTTCATTTAGAGCAGTTGTGGCAAACTTATGGCACACGTGCCCCAGTAGGCCATTTGTATCATCGAAAGCTCTAAAAGGTTTGCCATCACTGTTTTAGAGGCAACAATGGAGGGAAAACAAACCACGTAAACAAAACTTTGTTCCGTGGTGCTTTTGAGGAAGATGCAAGAGATTCTTGTGCAGAACCTGGATACACCAGGCAAGGAAATCCATGGGCCTGGCTTGTTAGAGGTTGTTCTGCCCTTTGAGACCCCCAGGAATGGTTCCTACTGGGAGCTGTGTCACGAATACTTTGCTTTGACTCAGAGCCTGGAGGAGCTAGTATGAGAATAAGAATGCTATCTGCAGTGACCATGACTGGTCTCTGTATGGCCCAGCTTGCTTCCTGAGTGTTCCAGCTGAGGGCTCCATTCGAGCTTTCACTTCCCTCAAAGTTCTGTTTGCCTTACAAAGACCTTCATAGCCAGTCCTCCCAATTTGAATGCTGATCTTTGATGGAAAAACACACACACAGAAACCTTATGGAGCCACAGCTGAGGAGGCTTAGTAAAAGAAGCAAAGAAGACACTTCTAACAGATTAAATAGTAGAGAGAAAGAAGTGTTCAGTTTTTAAGTATTTTACATCTTAGCTATCATAAGTCGCCTGGCTTTGTGTGCTTGGTGTGGGCCTGTCTGTGCAACCAGGCCAAGATGGATGTTAGCGGCAGGAAGACCCGGAGAAGCTTGAGAAGCTGGCAGAAAAGCCTCCGAGGCAGATCCATTCACCCGCCTGCAGTCATTTCCTATTTTTAATATTAAAGGAATATGGAGAGAAACAGGACAGAACATAGTGTTCTGGGAAACCAGTAATCAAATGGCCTAAAGCTTATGTTTACTTTTTGGAATGTTTTAGGAAGGCATTACTTGGAGATGTAAAAAAGAGAGAACGCACCTAATAATAGCCTTTCAGTTGTGGAAATAGAAAAGCAGCACAGACATGATAATTGAATTTGGTTTGGATGGTCAAAATCTGTGTGATCCTACAGCTGTATTTTCTAAACCATCCGCTTGACTTTTAATACATGTTCTACAATTTGTTTCCTTGGCCCATTGCTGCATTTGAAAATGGCTAATTACCTTACAAGCCTGCTCAATTTTCCTTTGCTACTTTTTTTTTTTTCCTTCTTACAAATGAAGATGCTTTGTCTTCATTACTTCTCAGTCACCAGTCCTCTCACCTAGCCCCCAAAGCAGGTCAACAGCGGATTTGGGTCACAGTAAACCCCGAAATTGTTTCTATGGAGAAAATATGAGAGAAAAATAAATAAATTCATCTCTGTCCCCCAGGAACTCAAGTCTATGTCTACTTGCCCTTTGCCCTACATACTCAACCTGGTGCAAACCAAAAGCGTGGCAGAGTTTTTGTTCTTTATTCACTTCAAGAATAAATAACATGTGAGTCCTGGAATGTGGATTCCATAGGAATGGTATAATTTTGCTTATAAATTCAAAGTCCTGGTTGTGTATTATATAAACATTTTTGTCTCAGAATCCTTTTTGGAATTATGCAAGAGAAGACTTTCTGTGTCCCAACAGAGGTTCATTTGACCTTGGATTCCTATAAAAAAAAAAAAGAATAGCGCCATGATCCTCCTATAATTCAATATTGCTCTCTAATGTTTGTATTATGAGTTCTGGACATCTGGGACTCCTAGAGTGACTGGAATTAAAAAATTAGGCCTATATATGTAGACCTCCATAGATAACACAATAATAAGAAAATAAAAGATCTATTTTAGTTGGACTCTTAAAAATTATTTGACTCTGTTTGCTTTAATCTGTTTCTTGGCAGCCCAAAATAATAACTCCTAACATTTAAATAAAATGTTCATGAAGTATTTCCAAATTTATTATTCCATTTGGTCTACACAATCACTATGTGAATTAAAGCATTTGTCCTCTTAGAACACTGAGCTAATGATTGAGTTACCCAAGAGAAAAATAAGGGATAAAGCTGAGACAAAAGGCCACTCTGCAAACATTCACACATTCTTTCACCAATATTTGTTGAGCACATGTGATGCTCCAGCTATGATGTTAGGTGTTGAAAATACAACCCGGTGCCTGTCCTCAAAGAGTTTATTGTCCAATGGAGATGACAGATACATACTAAAAATTAAGTAATTATTTAGTTGCAACCTTGTGACGTACTACATAGCACAGCGCGGTGAACAATAAGTGTATATACTGGAGATCTGCATTAATCAGCTAGCTGCAGGAAGCTGGATCTTCTCTAGCGAACTAAAGAAGAAAGGGATTTGTCAGAGGTAACAAGAAGCTTGTCGGAACATCAGGAGGGATAAGCAACCAAACTGCGCTCTGACTGCCAGGAACTACAGCAGAAGAAACATCCAACCCGTGATAGATGACGGTGGTGCAAAACTCTGGTCTCGTGCTACTCATCTTGGGGTTCCTGTGATGTTGGAGATCCTAGAGCCTTGACCAGAATCTGGACCTCAAAATGTCTCTTCCTTTGTGTTGTCAGAAGAGAAAATGAACCTGGTCCCCTTCCCCCGACCTGCAGCACTGTGCTCTTGGTGCACTTCCTCAGCCAAGTCTCCGGCTGCTGCAGCTTCTTGACACAACACATGCCATGCTCAGGCCTCCTTGGAAGACGGTCTGAGAAATAGGATGTTTTTCTTCATTTGTTCAGCTTTCTAGCATTCGTATGCAGAAAGACTCCCAGACAGAGATTAGGATGTGTATTAAACAAACGAGGGAAAGCACCGCCTCAGGATCCTAACCTAGTTTTTTTGGGGAGGAGTACGATTCATTCCCCTGAGACTTGCATTCGGCTGACACCGAAGGGATGTGGAGGAATTTGAGGTCCTGGGTGAAGGGAGGTGGGTCTGGAAGACAGCATCCCATGTGTTGGGCTCAGCCCTCAGGAGGTCCCACGCAGGACAGGGCTTCGGCATCAGGGTTTCTAGAAGCAGGCCAGTGTAGCTGGAGCAAATCAAAGGGGAGTAGAAGGGTTAAAAAGGACTTTGGGAGCAAACAAAGCCATCTAGATCATTCCTAAATTCAATTTGAAACTATCACGGGGTTTTCTTTTAAATCTTAATTAATTTCCTCATTACCCTTTTGATATACATAATTTTTACATTCATCATAAGGAATTTGTACCTGTGTATAATATATCTTGATTCTTTTTTTTTTTTTTTTTTGGTGCTGGGGATCGAACTCAGGGCCTTGCGCTTGCTGGGCAAGCACTCTAACCACTGAGCTAAATCCTCAGCCCCTTGATTCCCCTCCCTTCCCTTTAACCCTTCTTCCTCTCTTTATTTACAAAAGATTTGTTTCTATTTTTTTCTTGTATTCTCTTTTTTCTTTTTCCTTCTTCCCCTCCCTCCCTTGTTCCCTTTCACATTTCGAATGTATAATAGATATTAGAAGTAGAAAGAAAATCATTGCAGGGTTTTAATTGAGAATGACCCAGGTCTTCAGAGTCTTATTCTATTTGTCTTTCTGCTATTTCCCATTATAATGCCAGTAATGTCTAAGTTCATTATTGGACTCTTTTCAGAAAAGACAAGGTATTCTGAAAGCTAGTAAGACCATTATATGTGCGGAGGGGAAGCTGTAGACTGACTCCCACGTCTGGAAGCTCAGCCTTTCAAGCATAATGCTCCCTGTTGTGGGCTCAGTTGTGTTCTTGCCGAAATTCCTGTGTTGCAGCCTCAGCCCCAGTGTGATGGCATTTGGAGATGGTGCTTAGGTTTAGATGAGCTCAAATAAGGTGCGGTCCTGGTGATGCGATTAGTGCCTTCATAAGAGGACTTCAGGGTGCTCCCTGCCCCTACCTCCTATGTGAGGATACACAAGAAGGTGATTGTCAGCCAACTAGGAAGAGAGGCCTTACTGGGAACCAAATCAGACAGCATCTTGATCTTGGATTCTAGCATCCTGAACTGTGATAATAAACTTCTGTTTGTTTATTATCATGTGCGATATTTCGTTAACAGTAATGTACTCACAATGAGGAATGAGGATCATAATTTGGAAGGAGACCTAGAGAGATTTCGTTTTATGCAGAGTGGGATGTACACAAGAGTTTATGGTGCACATGGAGTAGTGGTATGACTGGGTATCTCTGAGGCTTTCAGCTTCTGTGACTGCCCCTCCTTTTCCATCTCACATCTTGGCGGACCCTTCTCATTAACTATCTGCTTATCAGGGGTGAGATTACAGTTGGCATCTTTGCCTGGAGCTGAATGGTGGCGGTTCCCTGCTTTAGACATGGGGCCCACTTTGGAAGCTCTCCGGGCTCATTGATAACCCCCAAACACTCTCATTGTCCCCTTTTAGTGGATTGGTTTTGGAACATCCTAAAAACAAATGACATCAAATCTATGTAAACTTTTTATTTATTTTTTAATGTTTATTTCTGAACTGTCAATGATCTTTAAGGATATTCTCTTCAAAGGAATGCAGTGGTCCTCCTGAGTAAATATATTCTGCAATTTTACTTTTATAAATTCATTTTGCTTTCATTTTTATGCATCAGAACATTTTCTTACACTTGTAATTTTTTAAATTTTATTTTAATGGTATATTTTAGGATGTACATAGTGATAACATTCATCATAGGGGATTTGTACCTGTACATGGCATATTTTATTGCTTCTTTTTCTCCCATTCCCCTCCCCTCACCATCTCCTCCCTCCCTATTTACAAAGCTTTGTTTCCATTTTTTCCTTCCATTTCTTATTTCTCTTGTCCCTCTGTTCCTTTCCCCCTTCCTTGTTCCCTTTCCCATTTGGACATTTTCTTCTCTTTCCCAATATAATAGAATGGATAAAGAAAATGTGTTTTTTTTATACAATGGAGTACTACTCTGCCATAAAAATAAGCTTGAGATATTCCTAGGTAAATGGATGCATCTTGAGACCATATTCTTAAGTGAAATAAATCAGACACACATGTTTAAATACCGCATAGTTTCTCTGGTGTGAGAAACTGAAGTGTAAATAAAGACTAAAATGTACACTTGTAATTTTAATGAGAATAAATATTAGTAAAAGGTAGTTCTAAAGGAAGCTTAAAGTAAATATGCAATCATTTTAGTTTTAAAATTCTAATAATTTCTAGTGGCCATTATTTTGAAAATTTGCTAGAATTTAGACAATTTGATAACTTTCCCTCAGAGCCAAGAAGCCAGTCTGAAACAGCTTTTTGACCCACTGATTATCTTAAAGCATAGTGATTCTCCTGTGTCTGTAAAATGCATGGTTAGGGGCTGTCATCTCTCCGGCTCACTGCCCTGTCTTCTCTGTCTGAGGAGTTATTCCATATTTGTTGAGCAAACAATAGAAACTGTTCAGCACTGAATATCAGGCCAGTAATATAAGACCATTTTCCTCCTTAAATAGGATATTTTTGAGAAGTTCTTTTGCCCCCCTCCCCTCACCCATGGTGGTAGAGATCAAACCGAGGGCCTTGTACATGCTGGATAAGTGCTCTACCACTGACTATCTCCCAAGCCACAAGTTCTGGGAATTTTGCACCCTTTAATGGTGTTAGCTGGGTGTGGTGGCACATACCTATGATCCTAACCTTGGGAAGCTCAGGCAGGAGGATCACTGCGAGTTTGAGGCCAACATGGGGTACATAGTGAGTTCAAGGCCAGCCTGAACTACATAGTGAGATCCTGTCTCAAGAAAACAAAACAAAAGAAAAGAAAAATAATAAGTAAATATAAACGGAGTTACTCTTGCAGTCCTGGAAGTGCCAGGAGAGACTGTCATAGTTGTTCAGAGACATAAACTCAGCCTCCACAAAGTGCATCACACTAAACAAAACACCAGCAGAAACATGTGTCTATGTACCTCTTTCTCTATAGTGATGCTTTGAGACCCAACAGTTCTTCTTTGTTGAAAGAATATCAAGTTCTCTCTCTCAAACCATGATGGAAAGGACAACCATCTGCAGGAGAGTCCAACTCCTTGAGCAGGTCTAGAGACAGCAAGAGTCTGGGGAGTCTGAGTCAACAAGTTTTCTTAAATTGAGCCGTACAAGATGACCCTTCTCATCTTACAGCACCAGACACTTCTGGTCTATAAACTCTACCCTATTGGGCCCCCTTCCCCCCAAGATCAGTGGAAACTGGATGATGTTCAGAATGGAATGAAGTGGGTATAATACATCATTCTGATCTCCATAAATAACATTCTACTGACCTTATTTTTCTCATAAAATGCCTGCACCTCTGCCCATCACCTCCTGCTTTGAAGAGAGCTGTTATATCTGCCCTGCACATGAAATCATGGCACATGATCAAATAACCAGTAATCCTCAGATACCTCTGTGATGTTTCTGTTGACCTCAGAAACAGAACCTTTCCCTACCTGGCAGAGACTGCTTCTGTGGGAAGACTCTTGAGTTGTGTGGGAATTTCTTTGGCTATTTTTATGTTTAATAATGATGTGGACAAACTCAGTCCCTTCTCATGGCTTTTTACTCTTAAGGAAAAGAAAAATATAATTATGGCCCAGTTTATCAGATATTTTCTTTTACAAAGATGTAATTTCATTTGATGTTATAGTACCCAAGAGTCTGCTCCATTTGTTAGCTAAGGACAAGTGCTTGTTTGATTTATGTTTTCTGACATGTAAAGTCAGCTACATGATCTCCTTCAATAAGTGAGTGGGTAAACAAACTACAGTCTGTTTCCAAAATGGAATACAATTCAACAATGAACAAACTATTGATTTGCACAACACGAATAAGTGTCAAATGCATTTTGTTAAGTGAAAGAAGCCAGACTCCAAAACCACATAATGTGTGATTTCATTAATATGACATTCTGGAAAGGCAAAATGATGGGGATGGAAAACAGATCAACAGCCGCTAGGGGCTGGTATTAGGGAAAGGGATTAGTGGACTGTAAAAAGGCAGCATCAGGGAATTTTGGGGTAATGGAGCTGTTCTTATCGTGACAGAAGATACACAACTCTGTATTGGTCAAAACCCATGGAAGCGTATATCTTGAAGAGGGAATTTTACTGTATATAAATAACAACAACAACAAAAAGGTGTATGAAGTAAATCTAGAATCAAATTAAACATGATCAAGAAAGGAGGCGGCTTTACATGTCCTCATTACTTGGTGAATGTAGAATGGAACTGAAGTCCACCAAGGGCCATAAAGACAGAATCTGCAGTCGTGTTTCCCAAATTATGTTCTAGGCAGGTCCCCAGTCTTTTTGACACCAGGGACTGGTTTCATGAAAGATGATTTTCCCAGACTGGGAACAGAGTAAGGGGTAGGTCACGGGAGGAAGGCGGTTTCAGGGTTAGATGCTTGGAAGGAGCACACAACCCAGACCACTTTAAGAACCGTCATACGCAGTTCTTGCCCTGTGAGAATGTCATGCTGCGGCTGACCTGATGGGAGGGGTCCTCGGGCGGCAATGCCAGGATGGGTGTGGCCCCAGGATGAAGCTTCAGTCGGCACTGGCGTGTGGCTGGGGTGTGGAGGATCCTTGCTGTACAGAACGCAAACCCCTTTAAATCTGTCATTCACTGTTCCTCAAAAACTGAGTTGTTCCTTATTGGAAGGATGCAAGTAAATGTGACTGACTTGCATTTATAATTTCATTCCCCTTTTGAAGAATTACTTTATATGTTAAGATTAGGAGAAGTTGATTCAGCAAACAACAAACACGGGAACATAACAATAACAAACACTTAATTTTTACTTACCATTTCTTAAATTTGTTTGAAAATGAAATGCTTTTTCATAGAATACCAATTAGTACCGAATGACATAATTTGAGAAATATGTTATACAGCAGGATGGAATTTCATCACAGAAGCACAAAAATCTCTTACTGAAGGCAACCTCGAGAGGTCACCTTGTCTTTGGGCCAGATGCACAATTTAACCATTTCTGACAGAGAACATATCCTATTTTTAAGAACATCCAGTTCCTAATTTCACAGCGGTTTTTTTGGTAATACCTTCCACACTTAACAATTTTATCTGCCATGATATTCTTCCTTAGAGTAAATCTAATTTCTTCTTCCTACAATCTCTATCTTTCTCTCTATCTGTCTGTCTCTCTTTCTGTCTCTCTCTCTTTCTGTCAGAGTTTGGATACAGTTCATCACTGTATCCAGTGCTGAGCTGCAACGGAGTTCATTGTAGATGGTGAAGATTTCTCTGGGGGTGGCTTATAAAGATATTGGTCAGTGCTGGCAGCTGCTCCTAAAATATACAAGTGGGTACCCCTCCACCATGCCTACACAGTATTTCTTCTCTGGGCCACAGTTGATATAGTATTGCTCATAGACCACAGATTATTTCTCCCAGGGGCAAGAGGAAGAAGATTGATGTTCCAGTTAATATTAATTGTCAATTCGACTGTATAAGAGACTCATAGAGAGGTGATTGGATCATGGGAGTTATAGTGAACAGTGATTATATTCGTAGCTAAGTGTGTTGTTAGAGGGTAGAACTTGATTGGGGAAGGTGGTCAGCAGGGCCGTGGCTGTGGAGGGTATATTACTCACAGGTGCCCTTCTGCCGTGCTCTGCTTTCCTGGTCACCATGAGTTGAGCAGCTTTACTTCACCATACCTTTCTTCTATGATGTCTCTGCCTTGGAGCCAGCTGGCCATGGACTGAAACTTCTGAAACTGTGATCCAAATGAAACATTTCCTCCTTTAAATTGTGTTTCTTTGGTATTTTGTCCCAGCAGTGGAAAAGCTGACAATACTTCTAGGAATGGTTGACTCAAGTGACCTTAAGGGCAAGGCCCTAGAGAGAAAGTTTTGCCCTTATGGAAATATGTTTTGATGATTTGTTTGCTTATTTCAACTTTTGTTTGAATTCAGTGAATTGCCCCAATATTTTTAGTAAATTTCTTTTATAGCTAAAGTCTGTTTCTGTGCTTGAATTCCAAAGGACCTCAACTACTAAGCTGGAAAATGCCTACTATCTTTTCTGTTTCCTAGCAGTGTATATTGGCAAAATGTAGTAGATAGTGGCCAACTTCTCCAAATTTCTGGAGCAGAACTAGGTATATGCAGATCCCTTCTGATTTACCAGAGGATTAAATACAAAACTGGGTTCATGCCCTGGTCCTTCCCATGTACTACAGGTCCTTATTGCCTGCACCTGGAGTCCTTCCTGCTCCCCTCTGGTTTCTGCAGGTCATGGGGGTTTTAGTTTAAATCTAATCTGGGACAGCTTTCATCTTCAGTTAGCTTTCTTTTGTAAGGAGAGTGGTTTCATCTAATTATGTTTCCTTGTTCTTCTTTTCTAATTTCTCAGACATTTCTGACTTCTCTGAAATTCTCTCCCAGGCCCTTCATACTACACTGAATACTTTTAAGAAACGACTTAGTCATGTAGAGCTGTGTATGGAATTCTCTGGTATGGAGTCCAAGAAAGGCCTTAATTTTATTTCAACATCTGGATAGGTGCATTTAACTAAACTGTGCATTTTGGAATGGTTCCAAAGCACCTGAGGGTAGTTGCAGTACCTTTGAGGTTTGCAGTAATGCAAAGATTTATTTGCAGCATTTACCCCATGCTGGTTTAGAGTGTTATTCTGTTTCATCATTTGATTTATGCACTCGCTCAGAGTTTTTTCAATTGTAGGTGCAGTCCCTGTTTCAGCCTCTGCATGTAAGGTGTGCAGAGGGAGGACACATCTGGTCTTTCATAATCCAGCAGTGCCCTGCACAAGGCCAGGCAGAAGAGCAGGCTTGTGAAACTATCTCCAAAACAGTCACTGCATTCGCAAAGACTAAATCATAGCAATCAAGTGGTACCTCAGGGGCTTTGATGCATTGTGTAGCAAGCATCCTTGGCAATCCTTAAAGGAAACACACCTCCATGCACACACTCACACACATCTAACCAACCCCCACAGCCAGGTGAACTGCACTGATACTTGGTGAAGCTGACTGGCTGTGGCACTGCATCCCCCTCCATCCCTCTCGATCCCATCGTCACCTCTAACCCCTCCAGGATGAACAGAGAAAGTCTCACAATCCTGCTGAAGATCCTCTGTTGAAACTTTGTGGGAATGATCATTAGCTTTCATGTTTATGTTAAGTGGGAGGAAAGTACACCAATAGATCAAGATGAATGGTTAAGGAAATTTGGGGACAATAGTTCACTCTGTGATATGAATGGGGCTTTGAATCCTGTGACAGAATTGTCCAGGTGTCTCCGGTACCATTCATGTACCATCCACATGGAAACTTTGTTTTCCCAGGAAGCAGGGGTGGCAGACTTGCATCCCAGTTCTAACTCCTTCTTGCCAAGGCTGATAAACTTAGCATCTTTTCAGGATCATTTTTTTCCTCGCTGGGATCAATGTGGTGCCAGAAGGAGTGACGGCCAGGAGACCCGCTTTCCTGCACCTTCCTAAGACGCCATTTGTCTCAGATGCCCCTGGACTGTGCTCTCACAGCACTGAGTGCTCCCTGCCCTAGAAGGAACTGGTGCACTTGCTGGGCGTCCTGATTTGCCCTGAGCCCTTGTGGGCAGAACTATGAGTTCTTTGTGTGACTGGTGTCTAGGCTAGGTGGACATTTAGTAATCATTTGTTGAATGTTGGTCTCTTTTCAGGGATGCTCATCTGGTTTCATCATTTGGCTTTACGTATCATTTGGGACTGCATTCTTGCTTGTGACACTCAGTGAAGAGAAAACATTCCCACATGCTGTCAGTGGCTCAGGATAGCTGTTTTCTTTATCTTCAAGGATTACTAAGGGTTAAACTGGAGAGAGAGAGAGAGAGAGAGAGAGAGAGAGAGAGAGAGACTACAGATAACAAACACTCCAGCTGATGGCTCATACCTGAAAGCTGTTCTTTCATGGTCCATTAGATTCTGGCCTTGAACTGGCAGCAGCTCTTTGATATTGAGGGTGAAGCTGATAAAACAGAAAAGGAAACTTCCAAGATTTTCTATGGAACTTCTGTAGCAGAGAGACACTTCACCCTCAACTTTGCCATGTATTAGGATAGCTATTGTGTATTGAGTGCTTGTTACATGTGAGGTAAGGAGTTAATCACATTTAACCATAGTATCATTTAATCCTAATAAACCTCTAAAATTATTATAATCCTTCTTTGACAAAAAAGGAAACTGAGGCTAAGGAAAAGTAGGAAACTTTTCCAAGATGACTCAGCATTATATCTGTATCCCAGAGTGAATACACAGACCCAAGGTGAACTCCAACACACTCACTTGACCCATATACTTTTCATGGAAAAAACTGTTATTGTGATGGTTAAAGTGGGTTGTCAATTTGATTGGCCTGAGAGCCACCCAGGGGCTTAGGAAAGCAAACCTATATATGTATCTGTGGGTCATAGGGGCCTGATCTTGGGTACTATAACTGATTTTTTGCACCTTTCTCTCTGGTGCTCTTTCCCTGGGCTCTGCTTCTCAAACACCATGAACTAAGCATCTTTGTTCTGACATGCCCTTCTGCTGTGATGTGCTTGCCTTGGAACCGAATAGCCATGGACTGAATCCCCTGAAACCGTGAACTAAATTAAATCTTTCTTTCTTTAAGTTGAATCCCCTGAAACTGTGAGCTAATTTAAACCTTTCCTTATAAATTGTTGGTATGGTTTCACACTGATAGGAAGCTGACTAAAACAGTTACTTACAAACTCTGTGATGCCAGCCAAGCATCACAGAGCCTCTGTTTACTTGAAAAAAATTTAGGAATGACAATGCCTATCTCATAGATTTATTGTGAGACTTAAAAGTGATGAAAACGATGAAAACAGAAGCAAAACCATAGCACATAGGAAGCACTAAATACATTGTTTCCTCCTCTTTAGGATGGAACATGCATTAAGCACCAAGAAAACTGAGTGATAAATCTGCTGGCAGGAGATACAGGTGACTTGGCAATCTCAAGTCCCTATGAAGCTAGCATGGGGCTATAGACAGCTTCTCTTTAACTCAGGTACATGGGAAGGTCACAAGAGTGTATAGTCTTCTTAGGCATGATGATGGCTGTGGCTACATAACCATCAGTCCTCACATGCCTCTCCTACTCATATGCATGCTTTAGTGCAGAATGTTCATGTGCAAATAAAATATGTGTGTGTGCATAAAACATACTTTGCCATCACTATTTCCAAGATTCCCTCACTGGGGATATTTTATACCTTTGATGCCACCTCCTTCTTGTTACCTTCTGCTAGCCATCACACAGAGGTGAAGTGGGGTTGCACTGTAGGACAGAGTTCTATCTCTGACCCTGCTACTGACCTTCTGGTGTAAAATACACATGAGCTTTTAAAAATCCAAATTCAAATAGAGGGACTATTAATTCTGCTTCATATTCACTGAGGGACTATGAAAGTGATTGGGTGAGTGAGCCCATTGCTTTGCCCCGAACCATACTGCCATCACCTAGAGTAATGTGTAGCACACAGCAACACCCAGTGTGTGTTGGCATGATGAACATGAGGGTCAGGTGACAGCCTGGTTAATTTTTCACAGTACGTTGCAATTTTTCTAACACACCTGCACAGGATGGTCCCTTGCTCACCTGTCCAGCCTCATGTCTTATTCAGTCACTAGCAGTTCGACCGAAGTCCACATGTTATTTTGATTATGGATATTTACATGTGGTCTTCCTCAGTTGCCTTTACCAGTGACCACTTAAAACTTCTATTTGTTCTTAAAAGCCAGTCTAATATGACCTCCTCGGGAAACTTCTTCCTGAGACACTGTACCTTCCTCTCTTTTATCACCTGATTCCATTCTTGATGATGTTGCAGTGATCTCCTGCTGGTCTCCTCCATTAAGCATCACCTTCTCGAGGGCAAGTAGCCTCTTTGTTTTTCCAGGATCCTACGGAAAATATGTCCTTAATGACTAAATGAAAACGAGAGAGCTGCAAAGAGGCAATGCACAGGATTGAAAAAGTAAAGGACGGGGAATACTGTCTAAGAGAACAAGTAGAATGAATTACAGGAGTTGAGTGGCTACCTCTGTTGGTGTTCTTTGACCATTGAATCTGATGGAAAGAACACGTATCCTAAAGAATTATCTTTTCTCTGTGCACACTGCCACAAAACCAATGATGTTTGGGCTTCGAGTGGCTAATTATGGACCAGTCACAAAAGCAGTGATGGTTTTAAAATTCAGACACGTCATGAAAAGAGGAAGGCAGAGGAGAGGGAAATTAGGTCTTAAGCATTTCTCTTCTGTTATCAAAAAACAAAAAAACAAAGTAATGACTGAATAATTGGTAATACAGAGTTTCTGAGAAGAGAGGCAAGTAAAGTTAAAGAAACCAACTGGGTGTGGGTATGGGTGTGGCCCGTGGGTATGGCGGCTCATATCTGTAAACCAGCACTCTGGGAGGTTGAAGCTGGAAGACTGCAAATTGGAGAACAGCCTGGACAATTTAGTGATAGATTGTCTCAAAATAAAAAAAAAATTTGAAAGGACTGGGGATGTAACTCTTGGTAGAAAGCTTTCCTGGCATGCATGAGGCCCTGGATCCAATCTCCAGTACAGCAAAAAGAAAGGAAGGAAGGAAGGAAGTGAGGGAAGGAGGAAGGGAAGGCTCAATTAAGAAAAGAAGTCAATTTCTATTCAGCATTTTCTGAGCAATGGTTACACAAATGATGGTAGTATTTAAAGTTCGAGTTGAATAGGACAAAGTGCTCTTTCCTCTTCCCGGATTCTGTAACTTGAAGTGTTAATAATTTCTGGAGAGGTCAACTTGTGGTGACTGAGAGCTGACCTGAGTTCTGGGAACCTTGGAGGCTGCTCTGGTTCATTTACACTGACTCAGAAACTCAGGTTTAAAGGTGATTCTTCAGGCCCTAGCTAAACTCTGGTGGGACTAAAGGGGGACAACTGGTAGACCAGATGTCCAGACACACACACACACACACACACACACACACACACACACACACACACACACACACACGGTGGGCATGGGGTTGAATGAGCCCTCCTATGGATTCATATCAAAGACACATTCTGAAAGACAGCTCAAAGCTGAGCAGATCCTCATTTGTCCATATTGTCTCTGAGATGTGACTGTTGTCCGCAGCTTTCTGGCAGCTTGCCTCGCTCTCTGAGGGAAATTCAGCTGGCTGGAGTTCACCTGGGTTTATCGTCCCCCAGGGGAATCTGTTTTCTCTGTGTGCTTCTTTTGTTATTCTGCGGGAACTGGGTCAGCTTTTCAAGAGTGGAAATGTCAGAGGAATAAAGAGGCTCCCTTGAAAAGATCTTTGCCACTACAGAAAGGAAACATCTCAGCATATCTCTTAAATAAGAACATACAGCGTGACAGCCTTGCTTCCGACCCAGAGAAAGAAAAGAGGCCGAGAACACTGGGCAACATTTACACACACCCCTTAGTTTGGAAGACAGCTGGGCTGAGGCTGTGTCATCCCAAATGCCGGATTAAAGGAACGGAAACATCAACTCTGTGGAATCTTTTTAGATGGCAAACTAGGCTAGAAAGCAGACAAAGGAATCCTTTCTGTGAAAGCCCAATTTTTTATATTGCAGCACACTTCGAGCGTAAGGCTGCTGCCCCAGAAGCAAGGGTCTGGGACCCCTGGGAAGAAGCCCCATCCAGACTGCAACCTCGCACCGATCCAGCAACAAACAGAAGGTCATTGTGGGAGGCAGAAAGCTGTGGCTGGGCCAGGCCATTGACTTGTTCTAGAGATGCCGCTAGCAGTGAAATAGATCGCATCCTATTAATCGGACTGCTAGGAAGACAAGTTTTGCAAAAGTCTGGGCAGAAGGATTTTAGGGCACATTGTTGATCATTTGTCTACGTGCATCATGGGAGCGGGCAACCAAAGACTAAAGCTCGACTTGCAAAGTTATTTTATATTTGCTGCATCTCTTCCCAGTTACGCTATCATTCATTCACTGAGCTCCCAATTTTAGCATCCACCCTCAGCCAAATATCCCGTCTTAGAAACAATCAACACCCCCTAAGCAGAACTAGTTGTTTATTAATAAATGAGGAAAGAACATATTGACGGTGGTGTCTGCTTTCTACATTTCAGCGAGTGTTCTTTCTCTTACGAACCTTGATACACTGTGAAAGGTAGTAGCGACCAGTTTGTTCTATGAAACACCTTTGGTATGTTACGGTTATATCCACCTCCACCCCGTGCCCAGCACTAATATATTGGAAATAAACACCAAGATTACATAAGCTAATCAAATCTGGGGAAACTAAGAAATCTTAACTCCAATTGCATTCTCTTGGATAAAAGGAAATTGTAAGATATCCTCCAAAGTCCTGCCTATGCCTTGAAAGAAGATCTGAAATGTCCGTACAGACCTTTTCTCCCTGGGTGCTTGTATTAGTTCCCCCCAAACACCTCTTTCCTAGGCACCATCATCAAATTGCCCATTTTAAACCCAAGCTTTGTTATTCCTGGATGGCATGTTACTACTTCAATAACCAACCAGCTGGGCATCAGAGGAGTATTTCTCAAACCCAGACTCAAGTGAGAATTAACTGAAGAGCTTTTTGAAGGTAAATTCTAGGCTGTAGCACCAGAATGGGATTGGAGATGCACATTCTGAATTGCCGCTGAGCTAAAAGGATGTGTTAGAATCGGGTCACATCCTGAGTCAACATGAGTGGTGGGGGTGGTGAGGCATATGTGGTTCTGTGAGACAGAACTGCATGTGATTCTAACATGCTCCCTTCTCCTGCAGTCCTCCACACCCATTTGAGGGTACTGGCACTTTGCTTGGATTAAAATATCTTTGATTTGTCCTGGTTCTGCCATGTGGGAGTCCCCTACACCCTTGAGGAAATCACTTATGGGTCTCTGTCCATTTTTGTAAATAAAAGCATTGATAAGTTCTGACTTGTCAACTGTCATTGTGTATCAGAATTACTTGGAAAATCTTTGGAGCACGTCTGCGCCTGGCCCCACCCACAGCGGTTTGGACCTTGTCTGCCCGATGCAGGCCCTGATTTAGGATGGCTGTAAAACTCACCAAATACAGGGACAGCTGGCTGGTGGCATGACGAGTGTTCTCACTTCTTCTTGGGAGCTCTCTACAGATGCTTCTCAGCCCTCCGTGGGACATGTCTGTGAGGCGGTTTTAAAGTACTCACAAAGAGAAAATCAACCAGCCAGTGACCGCTTGTCGTTTGAGTATTAGCACCAACAGAGAATGGGAGAAACTGCTAGATTTGATGAGGGACAAAGCAACATGACATTTGTGATGATTGATTTTATTTGTCAACTTGACTGGGCTAAGGGATGCCCAGATGACTGATAAAACATTATTTCTGGATGTGTCTGTGAAGGTGTTTCCAGAAGAAGTTAGCTCAGTGAGCCAAGAAGGTGTGTGCTCACCTACTTGGGCAGAGAAATCATCCGATCCTTTCAGGACCCAAATAGAACGAGAAGGTGGAGAAAATAAATGATTCTCTGCGCTTGTGCTGAGACAAGTGTCTTTTCCTGCCCTCAGAGGTCTTCGTGCTGATTCTTAGGATTTTAGACTAAGAACAGGACTTAGAGCATTGGCTACCAATTCTCAGGCCTTAGGACCCGTTCTGAACCACACTGCCAGCTTTCCCGGCTGCCCAGCTTGCTGAGCATGGTGTGTCTTAGCTCCCATAGTCACAGGAGCCAATTCCTATCTCTCTGGCTCTGTCTCTGACTCTCTCTGTGTGTCTCTCTTTCTCCCTCTCATCTTTCTATATATTGTTGAACATAATTTCTCATCTACTTCAATATATTAAGGATTCAGAGCAATGTAGTTTTTCCTGAAGCCTTTCTAATAGGATAACTAATCCGTATTCTGGTTCTAAGTATGTTTCTTCTTAGCAAATATCACCACTAGGTCATTGTTACTGTCAGTGTGTGTGTGTATATGTGTGTGTCTGTGTGTCTGTGTGTGTGTAATTTTTATTTTTGTGGTCCTGCAGATTGGATCAAACCCAGAGCCTTCACACTGACCTACATCCCCAGGCCTTTTTAATTTTTTTTTTTTTTTCCTGAGACAAGGTCTCACTCAGCAGCTAAGTTGCCCAAGCTGGGCTCAAACTGCTGATCCTCGTGCCTTGGTCTCCCAGAGTGCTGGAATTACAGACATGCGCCACCACCTCTAGCTGTGTTTGTGTAATTTTTCTTGCTATAGAGTAGACTGGTCCCTAGGAGCTAGGGCTCCCTCGAGGTCTTCATGTTTTTTGCAGGCATGGTTTCCCAGTTGTTTCTCATATTAGGATACAACTAAGGATGATCACCATGTACTTATTAAGAGTCAAACATGGATCTGAGAGTCTTAATCATCTCAATTATCTTCACATCACTTATACATAGTATATATTACCAATGTTCCCATTTTATAGATGAAGAATATAAGAAATAGGCCATTTCAGTAATTTCACCAAAGTAACCTAGCAAACGGCAGAAACAGGACAAGAATTTGGGTTCCCAAAGCTGTTGAAAAATATTTTCTCCATATAACCAGTAGTTCAGTGTTTGTAATAAAAACTGGCAAGAAACCCATGATTTATCATCACTTTCCAATATCCCAGTTATCCTGAACCGTTCTTAGTAGCTGAAAATAACAAGGCTTCTTAACAATCAGTCTTGCCCTTGACTTTGAGAAGAGGGTGAGAGCTTCGGCAGCTGTGGGCGAGGCTCCTCTGTGCCCGCGCACTTGCACATTTATCATCACTTTCCTGAGCCTGCGTGAAACCTGAGCCAGACTGCAGAGCAGCTGATCTGCTCTTCGGCCCACTTCACAGCTCATGCCTGTGTTGGAGCTGCTGGGTCCCGCTGAGGGCTGCGGCTGTCACAAAGTGGCTGCTGGCTGCTCAGCTTGACTGGAATCTGGTTCTTGGGTTTGTGTTTCCCTGTCTTCTGCCTGCCGGAAAGCCAAGACAGGCAGGTACACACACGCCTATGGCACCGAAGCAAGCTGTGAAGCCACTTAAACTTTTACTCAGCAAACTTTGGAGTTCTAAGGAGCACAGTCACAATAAGTATGTGTATTGTGTTTTATGAGTTTTTGCTCCATTCTTTGCACTGTGGACCTAAATACAGTCAGTGGCAGCACTTAAGGTGTGATAATGTATCCCCTTTTCTCCTTCTTCCTCCTCCTCCCTGTTAATGATGCCATTTCCTGTATGTCCCATTAACTTAAAAGCTCCAGATTACAGTGTATTATCATTGTATAAATTGCATATTTTTCCTGATCCTTTATTGTACAAGTCATAAAATGTAAAGGTGGTTCTCAGTCATACTGAAAATAATGTTATGGTGTGTTCAGTTGAGCTGCAGAAAGCTGGTTAATGGATGATGGGGAACATGGGTCATTCTGTGAAAGGGGGCAGCAAAAAGAACTTTGCACCATAAAAGTTAATGAGAAAAAGTCAAGAGTTAGGCATGTGCTTAAGTGCAAATCTTGATGAACTGTGCATTAATTTCTCTCTTGGGTTTAAGTATCATGCACTCCAGAGAGAAGCTATTGAATAAATTCACTTACTATTGTCCAGAAATTTGCCATTTTCCTGGGCATGAGAAGATCGGATTTGTTTCTCATGTAATAATTTCAAATACAGATTGTGAATTTATTAGTTTGGTTTATGGTTTACTACTAGTCCTGGAGATAATCCAGTGTGGAAGAAAAAATTTGTTAACATGGGTCTTCAGTATAGTATTAGATATTTACTATATGTCTATTATATTATATAGAACATGTATAGTTATAACATAGACATCACAAGGGAAAAGATTACACCTTCCCACTTCGTCTTTATCTTAAGGCTTCTACTTTGGAAATTTCCTTCAATAGAATGCTGTTTTGTCTCAGCACAGAGCAAAGACTCCTCCTTCAGCTACTCCGATCATAGATGATCACAGATCATCTCAGAGAGGCCTTCTCTACTCACAGGAAGCGCTTTATCACACTCGCTATCCATTATCCCACATTCTTGTTTGTTTATTTAACAGGTTATTGTCTGCTCCAACCTCTAGAAGATAAACTATAAGAACAAGATGTACCGTCTCGCTTATTCCTGTAATCTGGTTCCTCAAACAGCAAGTGCCTGGTATGTAGCAGGAGGCTCTTAAAATACTGAGTGGAAGGAAGGAAAAAAGGGAGGGAGGGAGGGAGAAAGGGAAGAAAGGGAGAAATGATCTGAGAGCTGAGCTTAGTTAGTAGATGCTGACTTGCATAATCATGAAAGGTAAAAGATGTGACTTGAGTTAGATTTTAAAAGATAGCGTGGGTGTGTTGTCATGGCTGGTAAGAGGAGAAGCAGATTTTCAGGTTAGAACCTGCGAACAGCCAGTCATACTGGAGAACATGAACACTCACTGGGCGTTACCTGGGTGCAGAAGAGCTGTTAGAAATGGGATCTGGAGAAGTGGCAAGTAGAGGAACTCAAGGCCTATGTGAAATTGTAGGGATCAGTATGAGATGAGGATGGGAATTAAGTAGAAAGCAGTCTGAAGCAACCTACAAGATGGCACAGTGGCTAACTGCTGGCTCTCGAGAAGATTGCGAGTGTCCCTTAATCACTTGCCTGACACTGTTTTGCAAGCCAATTGACAAGTGGGTGGAAGTTCAGTCTCGGGATCTACCTCAGTTGTGGTGGAAAAGGGGTTCTCAACTCAAGCCGGAGAGAAACTGCATTCGTGTTGTTAAGATGAATGAATATCTATTTCTGCCCTTGCTATTTGGAGGGTGGGTATAGCAGGGAAGGTGTGACTGAAGTACAACTGAAAAGTAAAAGGTGGTAGAGAGCTTGAGACTGTTTTGCTAAAGGGATATTCTGAGGAAAATGAAATTTCCATCATAAATTATTCCCTGTCCAGCTCCCTGGTAACTACTGTATGTTTTTAGAGATGGGAAGATAATATTTCTTGATCGTTTGAAAACTGAGAAGGAGAATGGGTAAGGCCTTAACAATGTAGAATTTGTCCTAAATTTTAAGGATATTGATCTGTAGTCCATGCAGAATTTGAAGTCATTTTTAAAATCTTGTCAGTTCTCTTGAGAATCAGAGGAGGTGGCAGGGACATACCATTAGAGTTGAAAAATGCACACCATGGCTGAGTTGGTTTTTAACAAGTGGTTCTCCACCTCTTAATTCCATCTTGTTCCTGTCTCCACCTTCCATGTGGTCTTTCATTAAGAAATTTGCTGATTCTCATCTTCTAATTCAAACATAGCTTTAGACTCTTACCCAAGACATGTGCTTCCATCTCGTCATCTACCTGGTTCTCATTACTCTGCCAGCACCTGGACTTTTCCATTGGATTCTGATTCTTTCGTCATCGCTGTTTTCTAGCTTGTGTCTAACATGACTCCACTCTGGCCATCATTTGCTACCAGTGTCTCAGGAATCGTCCCCATGTTCATTCCCACTTTGGCTCCTCTCCTAAACTTGGCAGTGAAGGTAGTCATTTAGGCCAAAAGTTAACTGACTGTCAATTCCTCCACATATTTCTTTCCCAATCCCACTTAGCCTACTCCCATTCATAGAGGCCACTCTTGTTTCCTTTGTCATGCTCCCCTGGATAGACAGAGGCCTGTTTTTTCAAGAATAGCAAGTATCAGCATTGTTTCCTGCACCAGCCTAGTCCTATCTTCATTTCTGCCATGCAAAGCCAGGATGAAAAAGAGAAAAATAACCTCTCAAGAACCCATATTATTGTAGTAATTTCTTTTCTTTTTGCTCCAACTTGGAAGCTTGCTGCTCTGTCACTTGATTAGAATGAAATTATTTACGTTAGCCATACTGCATCCCCCCATTAGGCAATGCTAAATGTCATCTGTGTCACATGCAAAAATTAGTTTTGTGTCCTTCTGAAGTTATCTGGCCCACTTACCATTGTGCAGGGTCTCACTGGCATTGGCTGTGGGCAGGGAGGAGGGGAAACCCTGCCACATCCCACATTTGGGCCTTGGCAGTTTGCATGGTGGTGTGCACAAGGAAACCGAACCGCATCTGCATGGCTCGCTGCTTATCAGGAGCGCACACTGGCTGCCATGCTGTAGGGCAGCAAAGGAAAACAAAACAACAATGAAAGGAAGCCTTTGTCATGGATTAAAAGGGTTTAGAAACATCTGAGCCATGCAGTTTTCGAACACTGACACTGCCAATGACTTCATGACAGAAAGCTAGGAAATGTGCTAACTGGGTTAGATAGAGTTGGTGGGGCCGCCAACACCCATGCTTTTGTTAATGGCCTCTTATCTGCATGAGTGTGTGGATGCACAGTTCACAGATAAAGTGACCTTTTGCAGAGTGAGAGGAATAAGGTTAATGACATTACAGTATTGCTGCTTGTGATTGCAGCTAAGGGTATCCCTAAAGATTGTTATTCCCGGGCAAATTCTTCTTTTTCAAGTGGGCTAGTCTCATATGCATTCTCAACTTCTTTCATTAGAAAATTTATCACTGGCACTAACAGAAGGGCCCTATCCTCATGCATAAGTACAATAGTTGGTTACCTAACTGTGTGCTCTTCAGGATTCAGCAAAGATCTCCTCCCATGCATTCAATCCTAAACACAATGATTTGTTCTTTTGTATTAATCAATTCCATATCCCTGAAATTTTGCCTTTAAAAATATTACTATGGGGTCCTATTTTTAAAATTTTCTTTATTTTCTTCTAAGTGCCTTCTAAAGGATTTATTTTAAATAGTTGGATATATCAATATTTGTCTCTCAATTATTGATAGAAAATCAATAAGGATACAAAAGATTTGAGCAACTCCATCAGCCAACTTGATGTAGTTAACATTTATAGAAAACTCCCCTCAACAAAAGCAGAACAAACATTCTTTTCTAATGGAAATGGAACATTTGCCAAAACAGATCATATTGTGCGCCACTAGACAACTCAATAAATTTAAAGGAATTTAAGTCTTACAAAGTGTATTTTTTCATCGTAATAGAATTCAATTAGTATGAATATATATATTCATATAATTTAAAAATACTTTTTAAGAGTAATCTTTTAAAATCACAATAAACTAACATGTAGTTTCCATTTGCACCGGGGCTGGTCTTAGAGGTAAACAAAATGTAAAGTACAATGTTAGGTCTGGAAACAGTTTTTCCCAAATTATACCCAAGATTCTGTCATTAGAACACTTCTATATAAACCTTTGGTCTCTTAAATTCAAATATTCCTGGAAAGAGTATCTCATTAAATATTTTACTTCCAAAAATATGAACCTGATCATGTGTTCCTAAAATTCTTTAGTTGCTCTTTTTCCATCATAAAGTCCAAAATCTTGTACAAAGTACATAAGGCTCTCTATGATCAGAGCCTACTAGCCATGGTTCAGGCCATATCCTTATGCACCAGGCCTTCCCTTCAATACATTCTTCTCCATTGTACCATACATATTTTTCTGAATGTACATAGCATCCCAGCCCTCTCACTTTCTTACTTCTTGGTCACTCTGTCCACATTTCCTCATTCCTCTTTGGCTATCCTGAAAACTCTCACCCCAGTAGTTGCCTCCTAATTCTTTTCTTTGCAAGCCTTTCCCTGAGTCCTTCAGGGAGGTTTAGGAACTCCTTTCTATACTTCTATACTTCTGTCCTTTGTGTGTCACCTTTGTCATTTTTTCCATGTCATATACATGGAAAGTATTTCAGATTTTGGAATTTTTGTGTATATAGCTCATATATATATATATATGGGGGAGAGAGAGAGAGAGAGAGAGAGAGAGAGAGAGAGAGAGAGAGAGAGAGAGATTGATTTTGGGAATGGAACCCAGGCCCAAACATAAAATGTATTTGTTTCATATAAGGTATGACAAAAATATGGTGAATGTTTATATTTAAAAATTATTTCAGTGAAAGATAAATTGCCATCGATTCCCTCAAAATATTACCCTTCACTTAGAACATGCTTGTCCCATAGTTCTTGTCATTTTCTGCAACAGTTCTGGAAGTCCTCTTTCACAATTCTTTAGTTGCACTGTCGTGGCTGATTCAATGTCCTGAATTGATGTAAAAATGTTTAACTTTCATGGTCATTTTGACTTTGTGGAAAAACTGTATGTTGCATGGCACCAGACCCAGTGACTAAGATGGATAAGGACACAGAGTAGTGCTTTTATTTGACAGAAATTCTGGTAAACATTTTGAACTGATTCAGGACATTAAGACAGTACGAAAAGACATTTACAGAAGAAGACTTTCAGAATTGCTTCAGCTCTTAGGGAGAACAATGGGATAAGTTGTGTTCTAAGAGAGGCTGAGTATTTTGAGCGGGATTAACAACAATGTGTCTTTACTGTAATAAACTGTTAAAATTTTTATTTATTTGTTTGTTTGTTAAAATTTTTATTTAAATATTCACTGTGTGTTTTGATCTTACCTCTTACACTGGACACAGCCTGAGGATAGTTTTATACAATATTTTTGCATGCCTGTGTTTTGACTTTCACCTGTCCTGTAGGGTTGAGATGGCATTTGCCACTTGTGGTATCATGTTGGCACTTAAAAAGTTTCATTCAGGTTGTGGGTTTTTCTATTAGAGATTTTCAACCTGTACAACATATGCTATTAAAACCATTATTTTTCTTAAGAATCAATCACTTTTAATTAAAATAAATTCATGAAAGCAAAATAATGTTATATTTAACAATTAAAATTTGTAAAAATGAAATACAAACTAATCAAATCAATCTTTAGAAATACATTTGAAAAGTAGGTTAATAATTGAAAGAGTAAACTAGTTCCTATTTGTCAGCAATAAAGGCTATTTGACACCATAAGACTTAGTTTAAAGTGAAGATGAGTTTTTAGCAGGGTAACACTAGGCTTTAATTTTATGTTGAGCATATCCCAACTCCCATATATTTAACTAGAAAGGGGAAAAGCATTTAATAACTGCTAAATGTGTGGGTGATGATTCTTATGTGCAACCAACAGAACTCAGTGTGACCACTTTAGACAGATGTGGGATCTATGAAAAGATTTTGAGCCACTCACAGAAGATTCATAAGGACCAGACAGCCAGAGTTTTGGTTTTCCAGCTGTGAGTCATGCCAGCCACATGGACACATCCCTTGAGAAATGTGACCACAGCTGATGCACAGCCGTGTCTCCCTGCCCTGGGGAGCACACAGATAGCATTCTTCACGCTTGTGTTTGGTAGAAGGTTGGTACTCCTGGCCAACCAGGATGGTTACTTCCGAATCTGTATCTCAGATGGGCGATCTAATTGGCTGAAGTCAGTCATCTAATTGGCTGAAGTCAAGTTGATCATTCCTGCCGTAACTGTGTAGAAATTAAAATATGAGAGGGGTGCTGAAAAATGTTGGTGGTCAAAAATGTTGATTACACTAGTCAAATTTTCTCAGGTGACTTTTGTTTCAAGAAGCTATTCGAAGAAATCTCCAGCGTCTCTTCTTCTACGGAAGGCATCACATTATCTAGTAATATCTATGGAGTGGTGGGAAAAGTGTTGCTTATCTAATCTTCTCTGCATTGGACTGGGAAAATACCTGTGAAGATCTTTCAACAGGTCTTTCAAGGGTTTCTTAACAAGGTTGAGCACATTTTCAGCAAATATGACAGATGAGTACATAACCAGGTGGTTCAGATTATGGAAAGAGTCCAACTCAACTCCCTAGGGGTGTATACCGTGCAGCTCCAGGTTAGAATTACTATGTTTATTTTGATTTACATGAGGAATACTGAAGTGAACTTGCCTTGTAAAGACAAGCAAAAGATGCTAATTTTCAAAGCATTCAGTCATGTGTACAGCCTCTAGAAGGTTTCACCCAGGAACAACTGAAATTGTTACTGTGACTCAGTAAGATGAGTAAGAAATTTTCCTTACCAACCAGGATTGATATGAGATCCTGTGTTTTTACAGACTCTGCTCATCTTTTCACCTAGATGAGAAAAAAATTCCAGCAGTCAGCAGTTTACCCTTAACTGATTAACAATTTTAACATGGTTGTTAAGTGTTCCTTTTAAAACTTCATGCATGTCAAAATCGATAGGAACTTCTTTGTGTGTTCCAAAGAAAACACATTTTGTTTCTAGGATATATCTTTAATAGCTGAAATAAATCCTTAGTTTGAACCAACTGGTATAAGTAATGTTTCTCATTTGGATTGTTTTTCCTATCCACAGTATTGTTTTTTTCCTTATGATTTTGCATTGTTATTGGTATTACTTAGTTTCAATTTTTCCTCAGATGTTCATCTTACACAATCACAGTACATTTATCGAAACTAAGCTGTTACGTTGCTATTAACTAAAGTCCCAACTTTATTCGGTTTTCCACAGTTTTTCCCTAATACTGTTTCTTCCAGAATCCCATCTGGGATACCACACTGCATTTATTTATCAAGTAACCACTGAGCAGCGACATGTCTGTCTGTCTGTCTGTTTTCATGATCCCGACTGTCATGTGTCTTGTGGAATGTGAACCAATTTAGATTTGTTTGATTTTTTTTTTTTCTCATGATTAGACTGACTTTGTGAGTTTTTTTGAAGAATGTTATCAGGTAAGATGCCTTTCTTATTACTTCGTTTCAGGGTGTACATGATATCAATGTGACTTATCAGTGTTGAGATTAAACTTGATTCCTGGGTGAAGGTCATGTATTCCAGGTTTCTCTGCTGAAAATTACTGTGTTTCTCCCTTTTCAAACCTTCAGAAGTGAGCTCCAGAACCCTTCCCCTTAGAAGAGGGTGTCTCTACATGTAATATTTGACAATTATTACCTGGAAATTTCCATAGGGAAATCTTTCTCTTTGACACCATTTACTTATTTACCAAATCGTCTATTTATAGCAATATGGCAATGTGTATACTTATTTTATGCTTTGACTTGCAGTCCAATACAATGTTATTTATTTTTTTACTCAAATTGTTCCAGTTTTGGCCTTTGGGAGCACTTTTAAATTGGCTCCTATGTCTCTTCGACATAATTCTATCCTTGTTTTGGTAGCGCTTCCTTGTTTTCTGGCACTAGCTCATGCTCCAAGCTCAACTTGTTTTGTCCTTAACTCAGTTCTAGAATCAGCAGTTGTACCAAGGAGCAATGGTTCCTTTCACCGGAGACTGGTATTTTGAAGCCAATATATGGGAGCTGTACATACTAATATATTTTTCTCTTTTTTTCTATTACTTTTTAAAATATTTTTATTAGTACATATTTGTCATACACGTTGATCACATTCATCACGGGGAATTCATACCTGTATACAATACCTGTATCTTCTTTTTCTTTTTTTTCCCCATTCCCCACCACTCCTCATAGAAACAAAATTATGCAGAAAGTATCTCAGACGTCTTTTATTATCAAACCCCAAGATTAGCTAAGTTCAAACTCATTTTTAATTCCTCAGTTTGCTCTGGCTAATATCCTCTTGGTTGTACTTGGAATGATGATCACACTTTCTGTTTTCTGTGATGAATTATTTGTTTCATAGAAACCAGAGGTTAATAGCAGGTAGGATAACTCTGGGCCTCTGAGCCTCTGGGTAGAGAAAGGTGGACTGGATGGGGAGGGCGCAGTGGCCACCTGCAGCCTTCGCATGGATTTCATTTCCTTGGTGGAGCTGGCCTTCTCACTGTGGTGGGGAGGTTTACAGGTAGTTCATGGGTTGTCTTTGTCAACTAATCAACTCAGGTTTGGGTTTTAATCTATCTTATGTTAATAGTTATTTTTCACTAGGATCAAGTGGCTAGGACAAAGAGCCAGGTAATTGTTAAAGAATGTGTCTTCTTTCATTTCTCTCAACATGAGTGTCTACTTTGTCTTGAGCAAATCTTGTAACCATCTGCATTCCCTGTGTCATAGAGTATTTGTTGGCCTTGACTTTGCAATTTTAGAGACTACGAACCTGCTTTGCACAGCATCTGAGAGGACAAAACAGACCCTGCAGTTTGCAAGTGCTACCTGGGCGGGTTACTTCCTTTTTGAAATACTCAGATATCTTACCTTTAAAAAGATGATGATGATGATGATGATGATGATGATGATGATGATGATGATGGTTCCTAGTTCAGACAATTGTTTTGAGGATTAAATTAGAGAATGCTGACAAGTGCTTAGTATAGTATCTGGCAGAATAAATGCTCAATAAAAATGGGCTGGCATAGCTGTCATTATTAAGGTTAGGATTTTTCCCATTTTATGAAGCTGCATGATATAAAAGAGCAACCCAAGAGTTTGGCCTTTTCCTACCCAATGCCTGCTGTTTCCTGCTTGTTAGTCAAGGTCAGCTCAGTGCTTATACCTTCGGAGCATTTCCAGTGGAGACCTAGGGACTCTGGGTGGACTTGTCACGGCCTCTGATTCTCGGTCTGGTAACAGCCAAGAGACAAGCACCGACTTCTCCAGTAAGTCATATCCAAACCTGAACTTTGTGCAGAAAATGTCAGCTGGCCCTTAAGGATAAGCTACTCTAAATCCTTCAAAATATGTGTTTCTACTTAAAAATGCATCCTACCCTCTCCTAACAGTGACTGTCCAGGCACCTGTGATGGGGAAGGGTTTTCTAGGTGATGCTCGAGCTGCTGCAGTTCTCACGTACAAGGGAAGCTATCTGGGGTTTGTTGTTGCTCTTGCTGTTGCTGTTGTTGTTGTTACGGCACACTAATTCACCATGATAATAAACAAAAAGGAGTATCTGTTGCCTTTTCCCTATTGCATTTGGAAAGCTTCCGGGTTATTTTTGTCTTGGGGTGTGCGTAAGTGTGAGCGTGCCTGTGTGTGAGTATGTTTCAACATTTTGTGGCCTGCTGTGAAGATCTGCTGGCTTTCAGCTTAGAATATTGCCTGATACTGCTGCCTGCACGTGGTTGGGGTCTAAGGACAGAGATTGGCAAAGTCCCTGAGTAGGTCTGCCCAAGTCGGCTCTCACACAAATTGGAGATGTCTTGAATCCTGAGAGCAAACTAATTCACAGGCTAGCCATCCAATTCACTTTCTGTCTGGTGGTGCTTTACTTCATGATGTTAGAGTCAAAGAAGCAACTGTTCCCTGGCCAGACAATGTCAAATAAATGATATGCTTGAACTCGCCACTTGCTGAAGGCTCGTTTTGGTATTGTAGAAGCTCAGCCTTGTAGTCTTGAGAGGAGACAAGCACTCTGAATACGTTCTTCACTTCTGGGAGGACACTAGTGTGTCTTCTGAAAATAAAGAAGAAATACTATTCTGCTCACGATCTCCCAGGTTTTCTCTTCAATTTAAACTTATGGAAGATTTTAGAAGGAAACTTTGACTTGTCTTCTAAGTTACTGATTGAAAGAAGTGTTTCCAGAGTTTTCTTCCAAACTGGTTTATGCAGGCAAAACTAATCTGTGGGATTACATGTCAGGAGGCTGGTCTGCCTTTGGGGACATTGACTAGAGTGGGGTAAGCAGGGTTTCTAAGCTACTAAAATGGTTTGTTTGTAGATCTGGGTGTTGGCTACACAGGAGTGTTAATTTTACAGAAATTCATCATATGAGTGATTTGTGTACTTGACTGTATGTATGCCATGCTTTACTTTTTGTGTTATAGCCAGACAATGAAATCTTATTCTGCCAAAAAACAAAATTAGCTATCAAGCAATGAAAAGATACAGAAAAGCCTTAAGTCATATTATTACATGAAAGAAGCCAATCTGAGAAGGCTACACACAGAATGATTCTGACCGTATGACATTCTGGAAAGAGAAAAATTATAGAGACTATAAAATATAAGTGATTTATTAGAGGCCATAAAATATTAGCCAGCGTTTACAAGGGAGAAGAGGATGAAGAGGCGGAGTCTATTTTTAGGACAGTGAAACTATTCTAATACTGGAATGGCGGCTGGATATCATTAATTTGTTCAAATCCACAGAATATTTAGCATCAAGAGTGAACCCTAATGCATTCACCTGTTGTGATGTATGTGCCACTCTGGTGGGGCCAGTCAATGATAAGCGAGGCTGTGTATGTGGAGGACTGGGGGGCTGGAGGCTTATGGGGATTCTCTGTGTTATCTGCTCAAGTTTGCTGTAAACATACACTGCTCTAAAAATAAGAACAATACTTTTTAAAAAGCACACACGTATTGTATTAGTGGCTTTTTTATTATAACAAAAAGTTGAGAAACTCAACTTATGAAGAGAAAAAGTTCGTATTGGCTCACAGTTTTAGAGCTTTCAGTCCATGATCACTTGGCCCCCTTGCTTTGGGCAAAGCAACACTTCATAGCAGGAATGCACTGCGGGGCAAAACTGCTCCACTCAAGGCTCTGCCTCGAAGCAAAAGAGAGTGAGAAGGGGGCTTGAATCCCACAATCCCCTTCAAGGACAGGTCCCCAACGACCTAAAGACTTCTCCATAAACCTGATCTCTTAAAGGCACCACCGCCTCCTAATCGTACCACTCTGGAGATCAAGCCTCTAACATATGAGCCTTTGGGGGACACTTAGGATCCAAACTACAGGGCACACAAGGTTTGCTTTTAAACAAGAGCCTTTTCTTTTGGTCTGAAGTAAAACTGCATCCTCCTATCTCCCAGATGCTGAAGCCATGCTGCGCAAAGTGTGTGAAGTGTACTGTGGAGGGGAATAGATCAAGGGTCTCTTTCAGCCGATTCCTCCTCTGGGAGGCCAAATCTACTGGGATGGAACAGACAGTTTTTAAAATACAAATTATTTTACTATAAAATTATTTACTAATATTTGTTATTCAGAGCAGCAAACAAAAGATTGGGGTAAACCAGAACTTCTCTGTGTGAAATATTGGTTGCAGAATCCCCAGACTTCTGCTTGGTTCATAATTATTTAACACACTTAGATGGGGGGCTAGGGATTTAGCTCAGTGATTAGAGTGCTTGCCTTGCAAGCACAAGGGCCTGAGTTCGATCCCTGGCACCACACACACACACACAAAAATTACTTAGATGAGAAAGTGGACAGGAAAATCATCAGATGTGCACGTGGTGCTGAGCTCTTATAAGTAGTAAATGTCTAGAAACAGTGAAATCTTTTTTTAAAAAACCCTGAGCTCACAGTGAAGATGTAGCAAATGAAATTCACTGTGGGCAAGTTTCGATGGAGTACAAAACACATACTCTTCATTCATTCGTTAATGTGTAAGGTGTTAGTAGTAGTTAGTAACCTGTTAGGTGTCAATTGTTGCACAAGGTACTCGGATTCCTGCTTCCAAGAACTCAGTCGTGTGAGGAAGGTTGATAAAGTCCCATAAAGGATGATATGTGCTATGTTACAACCGGATGTCAGGAAGCTCAAAGGGACCCTGACCAATGCTGGAAGAAAGGTCTCGAGAAGCATTCAGTGGGTGATAACACCTGGCATAAACCTTAACTCAAGGGAGAACCCAGGAGAAACTCTACATTTTTCCCAGAAAACACCAGAATACAGGCTGCGGTGGCTTCATATGCACACAGTTCTCGGCACATGAAAAGGTGGTTAATCAGGAAGCTGGAAACTCCTCCAAACCGTCAAGCATGTCTGTGTCCCCAGTGTGCAATTCAGGACAGTTCAAGAAAAGAAAAGCTGGCAAAGTTTCAGAGAAGAGTAATTCTGAGATTCACTCTACTCAGGGACACCACATGTTGAAATATGTGAGTCTCATGGATGGTGTCTGTAGCTATCTGACCCTCAACCCCCATTCTTTACTCCTCTCCACTCCAGTCACTAGTCCTTGCTGCTTTAAGGACTGATAGATGAAGATCTGAGAGCTGGAACTTTGTCTAAGCAACATCCTGGAAGAAGACGTCCATGGATCAAGATCTTAGAAGCAAGAGTAAAGTTGATCTATATGGTTAAGTGAAGCTAACATCTGAATTTTCAGGTTGGAAAATTTATGTCTGTATAAAGATATGTCTGTGATATGTGCTTTATGTATGCCTTATGATATTGTCATAGAAAAAAAGAAATTGGAACCTCATCTGAAGCAATAAACAGAGGAGATTTAGTTAAATTTTATAAAAATCATGCAACCATACACGGCCTGTTTTTCCTTTTGCACAGCTCTAGGAGGCCCCTTGTGCCAGGTACATTGTAATCAGCATCCCTGGGGGTCTGTGGTGTGAGAGCTCTGGAGATAACATACAAGGGTGTAGCAAATCTGAGAGTCCTGGAACTATGGGACGACCACAAAAGCTGGAAAAGTATAAATTTAAGATAAATGAAATGATTTCTAGCTGATATAACTGATGAGAAAAATCTAGATATCAATTTCACCCAAAAATATGCCTACCAAAGATATAAACAGCAGCAAAATCATAATGATAGTATTGGGTTATAGCCCAAAGAATAAAATAAACATTCTTGAGTCCAAATGGTTAGGGACACATGATTGAATAGATAAATAAACAAATCTTCTTTACAGAATTCTGAATACTCCATGTTGATGCTTTCCCTTCCAGACAGGTCCATTTAGTTCTCCTTGAGTGGGTAGAATGGACTTTAATATCTCCTTTCCAAAGAATAGATCATGTAATATACAAAATAACAACTTTACAGTGGAGAAACTTCACTACCAATGAGTCATGATATCACAGACCCTCTGATAGGACGTAGTAAGAAGTGGATTTCTCCTTACGGGATTTCTTCTGAGAAAAAAAAAAAATCAGACAAACCCAAGTTGAGCATTGTTCTACAAAACACCTGAGCAGCATTCTTCAAAGCCGTCAAGGTCAGGAAGAACAAAGCAAGTCTGAGAAACTCCTACGTCAGGAGAGACTAAGGTGGCAGGACAATGAAACGCAGTGTGGTATCACCAGTGGAATTCTAAAGCAGAAACAGAAATTCACAGAAAAACTGGCAAACCTTGAATGAAGTCTAAAGTTTGGTAATTGTGTTGTAGCTATATTAATTTCATAGTTTCAAAAATGTATTATGCTAATGAAGGATGTTAAAATTAGGGGCAGATGACTGATGGTTATATGGCAATACTGACTATCTTATGAATTTTCTGTAAATATAAAATTATGCCAAAATAAAAATTGTATGTAAAAGTATATAGATTCAAGAAGTATTTAGTTATGTTAATAAGTGATACATTTCTGGTGTGACATTATAGGCAGCCAGACATATTTTGTGTGAATCTTTTATCTTTGGGATATTCATCAAGGATTAAAATCAATCCAGTCTGCCGCTTACCAACTATATGTTGCACAATTCATGCTTTTTCCGTAGCTTTAAAAACTGAGATAACACTATCTACTTTGCAGGATTATTAAGTAGATTAAATGACAGAAGCTGTATAAAATGCATAGCACAGAGCCTGGCACAGAGAGGACACTTATTAAACAATACACCCCTTCTTTTTCCACAGTCTCTCTCCTAGGTGGTCACTATCAGCTAAGGTGTTGGGTTTTTCTTTTTATGACAGTTCTTATAAGAGGATATTTTAACTGTAAGAAGGATAGTGAACACAAAAAGGAATCCTATAAGGAGTAATTTTAGTAAGACAAATTAAATGTATAAAAATCATATGTTTAAGGGATTGGGGATTTAGCTCAGTGGTAGAGCACTTGCCTAGCAAGTGCAAGGCCCTAAATTCGATCCCCAATAGCACCCCCCCATTACATTTTTACAAATAAGTAGAAATGAATAGAAAGCCAATTGAGCATTTAAAGGTTGAAAACAGGTAGTGAAAAGTTGAATAACTTGAAGAAGAGTCCCAGAAGGAGTTAGGATTGGTGTAGGATAGGGAATGAACAGGTTGGAAAATGGAAAGGCAAGCTCCTTAATGTGTGGGCCAATGACCTCTGGACAAAACTGCAAGAAGTACAGCGTCATCTCAGCTTAGTTTTCTCCTTTCCAAGGGTTCGCCTTGCTGTCTCCAAGTTTGGCCTTTCTCTTTCCTGTTAGGGGTCCCCACTTCTGAGACCCTTTGGGGTGTTACCTGGGCCTGCTCTCAAAAGCCTTCCAGACCTCTGGCCATTTATCACGAGCTGTCGGCCAGCCACCCTATTCTCCTGGGGCTTTTGTAGGCTTCAGATGCAAACCTTTACTGAAAATGTCCCAGAAAGCTTGGCTCTACTCTCTTTTCCAGCACTTGGTTTTTAAGTTTCTTTATTTTAAAGAGTGAGTGACACTCGGGTATGGACAAACAAGTGACAATAACTTGAGGCAGTGTCCAAATTCATGTGTAGCTTGGCTGAAGTCTGTCTGGGTTAGAGAGTAGAAAAGCAATAAACATGGAGGTGAGTTAGAGGAAGCTAGAGACACAGAAACTAGGGAGGGCAGAACACTGCCGGAAACACGAAAAGCTGGTGAGTATAGTTCATCTGGATCAGGCCTTCTCAACCTGCCCCATTATGAAATAAAGAAGGAATGCACTGTTTGGTAAGTGCCCACTGTGTGGAGACTGTGCTAGGCATTTTATATACCTTGCATTTAATTCACTTAGTAACCCTATAGAGAGTAATAGCCCAGTTTTTTGAGATATGAAATTTGAAGTTAGAGAAAGCATAAAGTGTGCAAGATCGTATTTTCAGTAAGTGGTAAACTAGATTGATTTCAATCCTTAACAAACACTCCCAAAATAAAAGATTTGTATAAAATAACATGGTTGAGATAGAACATTTTGGGCTACATTTTTCTCTGTGGTAGAGGCTGTCCTGGGCATTGTAGGACATTTAGCATCATGCCTGGCTCTTCCTGTTAGATGCCAGTAGGACTGTGCCCCCCCACGGTGACAACTGAAAGTGTGCCCAGGTATTGGCCAATGCCCCTTGGGTGCAGCGCTTCCCTTGGTGGGAACCCCTGGAACTGAGGGGATGACTCTTGTCACTGTGAATGTGCTTTGTTTTGCAGGCAACGTGGATTTAACTTCTGATGGGGCATTCTGTTTGGGGCAGGTGTGTCTCTTGCCTCAGTGGTTTTAATCATGAACTCTTAGTTGACGATCATGCTGTCATTTTTCTAGCTAGGATAGAAACAAGAAACAAGTCCTGGCACAACAGATTTTTATGAATGACGTAAAGAGTGTCCTAAGCGGCACTCTCTATGCCTTCAAGGAGGACTTTGAAGGAGAACACTCATTTGCAATTGATAAGCAGAGCTAGGATTGGATGACTGATCTATTTCAGGAAAATAGTTTATCCTTTGTAGTGTGGTTGAGGTGCTCACATAAATAAGAGATTCACTGCTGCAAGGGGGACAGGAGGAGAAGCATGGCCACGGTGACCTTTGTGGGTTTCCCCTGTAGACATTGACTCTTGTCTTCCTTCATTCCCATCGGTATTTAGGAGACTTGTCTTTGAAGTGGGATAGGAAAAAACAGCATCTCAACATTTTGAGATTTTTCATTTTATTCTAATTTTTCACGACGCCCCATCCAGCCCTTGCTAACTTCTATCTTTTTTTATTTTCTCCTTCCTTGTCTCTTTCCTTCAGTTTATTATCATGTTACTTATTCGACAAATAGTAGTTGAGTATTTGTTTTGTCCAGAGCCAAACAGATCAAGGATGGCCAGTACCTGAAGATTCTGTGCTGCTCCCCCGCCAGCAGGAGGGGAGGCCACCTGGGCAGATGGCAGCCCCAGGAGTAGGAAAGATCCAGGAGAGGCAAGTGAGATATGCAGAGGAGCCTGGCAATGTTCTCCAGCCCAACATGGGGTCAGCAAGAATCTAGTCTCCCTGGAAAAATGACCGGAGAGAGACCTCTCTCAAAAGAATGGGGGTCCCGGACAGCTTATCCATAAAGAAAAGGAGAGAAATACATCAGAAGCCCGTGAGTAGGACTGAGTGGGGCCGGTCCTCGGGGGGCTGAGACACTAGCTCCTTGTTGAGAGGGGGGATCCCTGGCCATTTCTGCTGCTGTCCACTGTGCGTCAAGGTGATCGCTCCTGGACTCTCTCTGCTCCTGCTCTGCTCCCCGAGTTCCAGTGTGCCCAATCTTCAGGGGTCCAGAATCCAAGCATTTCCTTGTCCTGAGGGAGAAGAGCGTAGGGTCTTGACAATACCAAAGCGAGAGGAGAAGGTTTTTGCCTGTGATTCTCCGAAGTTGGCTTTTGATTCGCTTGTGTTCTTACATAGTGTGCTTGTGTTATCCTGCATGGGTGTGTGATTTGTGTGTGTGCGTGACTGTGTGTATGCATGTGCATGTGTATATGAAAGAAGCACTGCATTGATTTTTCTTCCAGTATCATACAAAGTCTCACAATATACCCACTCTTTGAAACAAGCGTTCCTGACCCGGGATTCACGCTGGGCTTCAGGAAGCCTGTGAATCTCTGAAATTATAAGTGCTAGTGAATTTTTTCCCTTAGCATGGAGGTCCTTGCATTCTTCAGATCTCCAAGCAGCCTGTGACCTGTGTGGCTTGAGAACAGCCTTGCCAGGAAAAACAAGACCCCAGGCATGACAGTCAGAGCCCTCTCTTTCCCCAGATCCCTTGCTCGTCTTCATTGTCCTCTCTTTTTACAGCACCCCCCTCATTTGCTCCATTATCATGAGTATTCTCAGAAATCCATCCAACAGTTCAAGGAAACATAAATCAATATCATAGGGTCTGATCTAAAACAACTTTGAGCACTACCATATGAGGCCACGGATTTTTGTTTACCTCATCTTCATTCTCACAGCTAGGCTAATCAGGTGTGTTCCCTCTTGTCTAGTTGACATACTGAGGCTCAGAGAGTTGAAGTAGCCCAAAGACGCGTTGTGGCTAGGACACAAGCCCTTTTCCCCTGATGCTGGGGACAGCAGGCACTCTTTCTATTACCCCTTAATTCTGCTAGGCCAGACCATGCAGACCAAGATCACTGATCAGAGATCTACCCAGAATGTTTTAAATGCCATCAGTTAGTCTTCACACAGAAATGTCACCTGACCTTTCCTTGCTGCTTTTAACCAATACAGAAACTGAGTCCACAGAGGGTCATTAGGGCAAAGTCAGAGTGTGGGAGACTGAATTTCTTGGTCTTTGTTTCTTCTGAAGCTTTTAAGCAAACGACAGTGATGAGGAATATTTATTAAAATGAAAACCCAGAAATCTGTGCTGGTAATCGTGGAACCTGACTGTCTTGCCTCTCTCTCTGGTGTAGCAAGAATCCAAATCCAACAGCCAGGCAGGTCTACCCAGCTGAGAATTGAGGCCATTATCTGATTATTCAAAGTAAAAACAAAAACAAAAACAAAAAAACCCCACTATTGCTTCTACCACCTGGAGACTTCAGGCATTTTGTCTTTCCTAAGAGGAGGTTTCTTCAGTCTGACTATCTGAATAATCCTCTAGTTCCTAGCTTTGTTTTCCTCGGTGTTACTCTGATCATAAAGGAACTAATATTGCTGCAGCAGCAAAACCATTTACGAATTTCATGGAAATAGTGCTATCAAAAACAATTTTCAGCAGGGCAGAGGCTTCTTTTCACCAGGCTGCTCAAACATGCACACACACAATCAAGGACTCCTTTGCTGTGTGTACAGAGCACCTTTTATTTTATCTACAGCCTTCTAGCCTCCTTCACCTCACGCAGGAATGCTGCATGGTGTATGCATAGATCACATTTACGATCAGCTAATTTCGCCCCTGCTCGGTGATCTCTCTCTTTTCCTTCCTCCCACCCTTCACTTCTTGCTGTTCAGTGCTTCTAAAAGCCCCAGAAAATATCTAAAGAGCTGTGATACCTCCAGTAAGCCCTTGCTCTGTTACGGGCTTGCAAGCCGCACAATGCCAGCACTGCTCAGTAATCTCCTTGTCAAGCTGCCTCTCTACCTTCCAATCCTCATTCCAGGAGCCTATTAAATTAATGAGATAGAAGTCAGTGCTACAGCGGGCGACATGTTACTGGTGTACAGCGCCGGTGCTGTTACAGTGTGCCTGTTTTCTCTCCTGGGACATTTAATTTCCGCTTCTCAAATGAGCTGCGAAGCTGTGAGGCCTGGCAATGTTCGTTCTCGGCACTCTGTGATGCAGATAATGAGGGTACTGATAGGTGCCTAGGAGACTCCAGTGGCTCCGCGCGCAGCCTTGGTCTGATAATGCTTTATGCCAGCAGTGTCACAGTGGAGCCACTATCATCCCTCAAGGAATGGTTCATCTTTATGTGTAATACAGCAGCTGTCACCTAAATAGCTAATGGGGAAGCAAAGTAGAACCTTACTGCTAGTAATCTTTGTCACTTAATAATTTTAAAGGTATCAGACTTCAGTGGCGCCTGCAAGTTCTAATAAAAGTGCACTTGCCGATTTTATGTTGTTTGTGGTGGATTAAATGTAAATTGAGAAATCCATGGTGCTGTTCTGTGCAAATCTAATTTAGTATAATTTGAATAGCCAAGTAATTAAAATGTATTATAGGTATAAGATGCTGAGATGGTGGAGTGCCTGCATTTAAGAGGAAGATTTATTGGGCTCGCAGCATCCACAGTGAACCTTCTACAACCACATTAGCTAACATCTGTTGGAAAATGTCGAGATGCAGGGCAGAAGACATGCAGGAGGAATCTGTGCTTTCGTGTGTTGGAACAACAGACCGGAAGCATGGGGCAGCACTTGCAAGTTAAATTAATTAGGAATAGGACCTGTGCCTACGTGGGCACACACATGCATGCAGGAGGAGTGTGTGGCTGTATGAAGGGGCATGAATATGCACACGTAGCCACATACAAACACACATCCTTTCTAATTAGCATCCGACCCCTGCAGAGTGGGAATTGAAGTTTGATTGGATTTAAGGAACAGGGTAATAATAATAGGACAGTTAATACAAACGATGTCTGTGTTGATGCTGCCCCATTAGTGTTCCTGGCAGATTATTTTGTTTGCTTTGCCTAAGTGCACAAGATTATGGGAGGTGATTTAGTAGGCTAGGGCACTGGATTCTGAAGGGAAGCCAAGCGAATTTCAATCACACCTACAACCAGACTGTTAATCTCTGGGGAGTTACTGCACCTGCGCTGGCAAAGGTTAAGAGGCGAGAGATTCTAGAAGGGACAGATACAGCAATTGTCCAGTGGAAGGGGAAGAGATAGAAGGACCCGTTATTCTCTTAGGGGATAAATCAAAGGACACTTTGAAATCTAAAAAATATGTGTATAGATAAGTACAAGATATACTGCTCAAACACAAAACATGTTCCAGGGAAATATTGGTCAGGAAACAGTCCAGATGAGAGATAGTCAAATGCACACAAGATATGTTTAAATAACAATGCATATGACATTCTTTTTTCTTCATCATTGAGTGGCTTGGGATAGTTCTCAAATGCAAGCCCTGCTAGGAGAAAAATCACTGAATGGCATGGAAGAACGGAGGTTCTGGATGGTATCTGACATTTTCACCTCTCTCTCTCAATCATGCCTACTATCCTGTTCCTACACCTGTGGTCACATATGAGCAAAGCTAATGGGAAGTTACATGGATGTAAACAACTTCCTTCAAAAGACTAATCTTACTGTACTGAACTCAGGCTATTCTGCAGTGCGTGTCCACAGGAACAAATGTTTAGTTCAGGGCCCTTAAGTCTCTACCTTATTCAAATCTCAGAGGATGCACTGATAGCTGCTGTTTTGAATAAACATGTAGATTTTAAATAATGGTTTTAAAAGCACCCTCTGGTTTATGATGTCTGAGCCGAAAGCAGGTATTCACACAAGTGTTGGAAACGTTTACTAACACCTGCAGTCTGTCTCCTTAGTCATGTGTCTCTTGACAAGTAAGAGAAGCACAAATGTAACAGTCGTCAAAGAAAAAAAGAGACTGGTAATGAAAAATTAAAACCGGTTGTTTTGCCTGATGTAATAATAACACGATATTTAACATATATTAAAATTGGTCACATTTCTTTGGCATTCATTAGAAGATTATTAATCACCAAGAGCTCTTGGGGATCCATATGGATGAAATTCGTAAGCCCTATGCAAAATCTGTTTGAATTTAGCATTCATTAAAGTCCACTTAATATAAAATGTCATATTTTAGGTCAGATTTTCATTTCATTGCCATTTCAGTAGGAAGCAGTGTCTGTGCTTTGAAAATCACCAAAAAGATGGCTTTTCTGAGGTGTGAGTTTGAAAGTCAATACTGTCAGCAGGAAGAAATTAAAAAGAAGAAGTAAGCTAACAGATCAGATGTCTGACTCCTTTCATTTATTCGAACCAAAGGTTCTGACACACGTAGAACACAGAGGTAATGGCTGTGCATCTGTTGCAGTAATACAGAGAACTGGGAAGAACTAACTATGTGCAATTCAATAAAGTATATTTAGCATATTTTCACTGCACCAAATATCAGCTGATCCACCTCTTATTAGTATAAATGGCATAGATTAGTGTCAGGCATTTTCAACAGTGAAGAAATTACAGGAGTCTGCAAGGCTCATTAGGTTCTGGCTGCATGTTAACGAGGGGCCAGGCCTTATTAATAAGAAGAGGAAAAGATAAAACTAAGCTGCAAGAGAAAAAAAAGAACAAAACACTCAAAGTATTTAAAAGGTAGGAGACTGCACTGGGAGAGTCTTTTCTTTCCTAATCTCCTAGGCATTTGTGAAGATGTGTACTTTTCTTTATTATTATTTTTTTGCAATGTGTAAAAAAATTATCTCATTTCAATTCATGTCAAATACATACAGAAACCACACAATTTTAAATGGGTGATGCGGTTGTCAACTTTTGCTTTTGAATAGTTATTCTGAGAGTTCAGGTTTTGTGTTTACATTTTCTCACCACAATCAGTTAATGAAGGTGGTAAGACCTGCCTCAGCCCAGAGAAATAAAAGGATTTGCGTCTCCTCCTTGCTTCCACACCTCGCTGAATTGGAAAAATCTGTGTGGCAATGTTCACAAAGCAATCATTCCTTGGGAAGAAAGCTAAAAGTAAGGGTTTCTGTCATTGTATCCAACCAAAGCAAAGGAATGGTTTTCTCTATCAATTCAAATGTCGGTGTGATAAATTCTGATTGAAAAGCAAACATGCAATTCTGTTACTAGCATTTTGCTTAAGTACTGGGAAATTAATCAATAAAATCTTAGAGTACAGGAAAAAGTAAGAACCGTACAGAGGATAGTAAAAACCGAAGTCTTGGCTAGAGGTGATGCTGATTTGGAACCATGTCAGGAAGCAAAAAATTGAAAGTAGAGGAATAGTCTGTGAGACACTTTTGGAAAAGGAAAAAGAAAAGTGAGGTATTTGTCACTGATTCTTTGCATACCGTGTGGATGTGTGCATATACACGCATGTATACATTCACAATGGAGCAATCTTATAGTAACACATTCGAAAAACAACAGAAGAATAAATATAAATGATTGACTTTTAATGCAAAATTAAGACCATTCATAGTTTGCCCTTCTGCTGAGACTTTTAACCAACAATATTTCAATATTTCTTTTAGGCCATGTTGTTACAAAATGATAAGTTTTACATTAAATGAGAAACAAATATGCTAAACTAATAGCCTATTGCTGAACAGTCAATAATAATTAATGTAGAGTTGCAAGTTGTTTTAAATCATCTTCCATTATGTTTATAACATTACCCCTTAATTCCTAGGAATTACATTTCTTTTAAACCTCCCCCCTTTCATTCTGATTATCTATTAATTTCTCCCACTGTGTTCAGAATGAAAGTGAAATGAACTTAATTCTTGAGGTTTGTTGTGATGCAACATTTTCACAAGCATTCTTATACTCTAGTTCCAAAACACTGCTAATTATGGTAGATAACAATTCCAAAGTGAAAGAGATGGATAACTCTTAACACTAGTGCATGTGACAATCGCAACATGTCTGCATAGTGTGTATCAGCAAGAAAATGCTTCAATTCTGGGAGGTGCAGTAATGAGTATTTAGGGTGCTCTGCATTCTGCTTCGGCTCAAACTGTCTGATGGACTGACGAAACTGTAAATGTCACCTTAATCTACATTAATAGTCATAAAGCTTTCTCTTTTCTCTGTACCTCAACTAACCTGTACTCACAAACCAATAACTGGGGGCAAACTATTGCAAATGTGCAGTAATGCATGTAGAAATGTGTACACACACACACACACACACATCTGTACCCCCCTGTGCTTCAGCATATGCTCATACAAGCACTGTGGTTTTTAGGCACTGTATAAGGCATTTCCCAAGAGAGTTAAATCAAATGTCTGGGAGAGCAACTTTTTAAAATAAAAATTTCTTGAATGTGTCTATTTTACCCAAATCCATTTCCTCAAGCCAACTTCTGCAGAATAATGCCATGAGAGTTTCTCACAGAGTTTATGTGAAGGAAGCAATTGTTTCTCTTTTCTTTTTAATCTTTAATATGGAGACAGAAATATTTTCTGATCATCATCTTTCAAAGCAAGTTTACCAGTGGAATTTGAATCTGGCTCGCCAAACCTTTGCAAAGCTGGAAACTCCAGATCTCCCACCATGAGAGATTGTGTGCATTACTTGATTTTCTGAAGTGACAAGACGTATATTAAAAAATATTCCTTTTATTGTTACATTTTAGGCACGTTTACTGTTAGCTGCTTGGCTTCATTATGTATCATAGTCTGAATCTACAAATCAAGTATAATTAGACTTAGCGAACTGATTGGATTTCTAATTAAGCTACATTGGAAACAAAGCACAATCAGTAAATATTCTGACTAGGTACATTTTAAAGAGCAACTCTTGGGCTTTTTGCTGATGACTAGACACCAGTGTCATTAAATTTGTTGGTGGCAAGCAAATTTTAAAGCTAAAATAGAGGCAATTAGTAAAGATCTTGAAATATTTAATCACGTTTGTCCAATTAGTGTGCAATTAGGCAGTGGTGTGGCGTGGGACAGGCATTCTGCTTCACTGCTTGGTGCAGAAGGATCCCTTTGAAATTTTGCTGTTTAGTTTATTGATATATAAAAAGGAAGTTATGGTTGTAATTTCCAATTTAAAAAAAATACTGTGCAGATGGTCTGACTATATATTTAACAATGTTAAACAAATCCAAACAAGGGAAGCATGTTACCTGAAATTACACAGCTGTGATCTGTGAATAAGCTCTGGATCATGGTAGATTACAGCTGTGCTTATCTCGATCATTGGAACCGCCAGGCATTTTATACTGGAGGAATTGGGAACCCGATAAGCTCGCCCAACAGGTCTTAAAATGATTGGCAGCACCTTCCTTGTCCAAGCATGTGCCTCCTGGTGGGTAAGCCTGCGGCCTCTGGATTCCAGTGGTTTCAATTTTATGCAGGCGTGAGATGAGAAGAGATCCTGTGAAAAGTGATTTGGGGAGATGGGTAGCAATGTTACCTGGTGTTTTCACTGCAGACTGACTCCTCCTGTCTACTGATTTATAGCCTTGGGCTGTGACCGTGTCTGTGGGACCTCAGGCATGCCCAGCGCAAAGGCAGGAGTGGCTCTTGCTTTAAACGCTTAGCTGGCTTTGCCCAGCTGCAGAACAGATTGCTACGCTGGAAAGCAAAGAGTGTTTTTCTGATATTCTTGTTTGGATGATCTTTGGAAAGAGGATAGCGTTGCCATCCGAGGAGGAGGGGTGTGGAGAGGCCACGGAGCCCTGTCTGCCTTGAGCAGCAGTCAGATCCAGGGCTGAAAGACCTCAAAGATGTCTGGGCAAGGGTAGCTTTGTGGAGTAACGAGGCATTGGTAAGAGATAAATGAGGGTGAAATGTGGGGACAAAGAGGGGAGCCTAGTGTACCCAGGTAATTTGTGGAACTTGTTTGGATGAAGCAATTGTCCCCCCATTTTCTTCTGGGCCATTTACTTCACTCCCAGTCAGATATAACCATCTCAGTGTCATTTAAAGTAGGAAATGAAAAGATGTTCAGAAGGAAACTTAGTTTTCTACCCTGGTAACCTCATAGGTTCAGCACATTTCAACTATTGAATCTGGTCTAAGGAAGGGTTTCTTGGACGTGGCCCAGCTCTCCCGGGTATGCTGGCATCCCAGTGAGCATTCAGTGTAAAGAGCTTTTGGGAAGCGGTGAGAAGAAGTCCCCCAAGGAAAAATGTAAAAGTGGAAAAAAGTGAAATAAAATAAGTCCTTGAAAAAACAACAGGTGGATTGATGTGGAGAATGGGGATAAGAGAGTACAGGACTATAATGCCCTGTCATAATCTTAGGAATTATTTTAGGAAGGCTCTATATTTATTTTCCTATCTCCCTATATTTCCTAATTTTGAAGGCATTTTTTTTTTCTAGGTAACTTCTGGAAAGAGGTTACTCTTGCCATAGGTCAAAACAAGATATTTTGAAAACTTTGAGTAAAATTATGTTCTATATTAGGATTTAATTAAATTTTGAAATTTTGGATTTTGAATTTTCATAAGTTTACAATTTGAATTATAGAATATTCCAAATGTAGAAATTTAGAATGTTAGTTGGTTAACCATGGATTCTACCTATACCTAGTTCTTGCTTGAGCAAGGATGAGATTCTGAACTGAAGTCGTCTGCTGGCGATGGTCACAGAGGAGTCCTAAGAGATTCTGTACCACCGATACCCAGGCCCTCCGCCGTCAGAGCTGGCAAGGGAGAGGAGAGTCTGTTGACTCTCATGAGGATATGGCAGAGTGCATAGTTATGTGAGTGCCATAAGTTAAATAGTTCTGTGTTTGGGGCTGGGGATGTGGCTCAGTGATAAAGCACTTACAGAGCATGTGTGAGGCCCTGACCTCAATCCCCGGCACTGCAATGTATTTAAAGAAAATACGTTGTGTTTGGCACAGCTATTCACTGCTTTGTAGTCTTTCCATAATATTCTTCATGCCTCTGTCTCTCTCCATCTCCTGTAGCCTGCTTTCAGGAAAGCTTCTGGTTCTGGAAAGCACTGGCCAGATTTAACAAAAAAATCAGTGCCCGGTTGAATTTGCATTTCGGAGAAAGCAGTGCATACTTTTTGGGTCAGTATGACTCAAGTATTGCATGGGACATACTTGTACTAAAAATTATTGATTGTTTGCCTAGAATTGAACTCACTGGGAGTATCCCGTATGCAGTCTGGCAGCCCTGCTTCTAGAACACATCCACACTAATATAGGAGTAATCAATATCGGTATTGTTGTTTTCCAAGACTGTGCAGATTTTTCTCTCAATCAGAAACTTAGGTGGGACAGTCTAAAGTTGAGATTCAGGCATCCATTGAGTTACCAGTTCTCAATCTTGGTGACATACTAGAAACTTCTAGGAAGCTTGTATATGCTCAATAACCAGGGCTAAACCTACCCTTGTTAGATCAAAATCTCCAGGATGGAATCCAGGTGTCTACATTGTTTTCAGCTCCCTAGTGATTCCAGTGTGTAGCCAAATCTGTCAGCCACTGGACTAAGGAAGAATTCTCAACCATAGTACAGGGGACTACCTAAGGAATTGAAAAGATATTCAGGTCTAGACCCAACACGAGAGGTTCTGAACTAATTGCCCTTGGTGAGGGTCAGGCAGCATAATTTTGAAGTCTCCCCGAGGTGATAGAGCACCTCTGGGTCTTCCAAAGAGCAGTGGGTCGCCCTAACATGCTGCAAATGACTCCAGGATCCTGATCTGCCCTCACGGAGAGCTAACCGTGATATTTGGCTGCTGTGAGAAAAGATCCCCTCTTCACCTAGAATCAATTTTATCTGCTGTTCAGTGAAAAATCAGAGCCTGACATTACAGGGACACTGAAGATGTGTATGACAGTGGCCTTGAAAAAAACAAAAAAATCACATGTGATTGTTTAACATTGAAGGCAATTTTTTTCAAAACAATAAACACTATCCAGCTTAGCCAGAAATGTAGATGAAGGAGTTGCCATGGAATAAACAATTATCAGGAGATCTGGAGGACTGGAGAGAGAGAGAGGTTGAATCATGAGAAGAAAATGGTCAAGGCAAAGTAAAGCAACAAAAAGAGTGGAATAGAAATGAAAGTATGAAGAAGGCTCCAATGAAACCCAAATCCAACCCAGTCTTTGCTGCAAACTGAAGCAAACACTAAGGATCTGGCGGATAGGGGCGACGAGCATCTACACGAGGCAGTAATAACCCGCAGTGAAGCTGGCTGGACCTCGTCCTGACAAAGGCTGTTGAGTAAACTGACACCAGACAGTTGACAGACATCAGCTCCATATCATGAGTGACCCAAAGTGCTCTTACAGCAAAACCTATTTGTCCCTGTGCTGTAGATCGTGCGGTTCGAGAAATGGGAGTCACTTCAAGGCACCAACTATGACAAAGGAGACACTAAGTGAAACACACACACACACACACACACACACACACACACACCAGTTGTGGCTGAGGTCAGACCCTAGAGGAGATGTAGAGTGGGTATCAAAGCCCCACCGGAAGGAGAATGTGAGCCGATTTGGAGCTGGGTGGAGGTCAGAGACCAACTGAGATAGAAGACGCTGAGCCCCAACGTGTGTATGTAAGTATGTATAGGTGTGTGTGTGTACACGTGTGTGTGTGTGCGCCGAGGATAATCCTAGCAGGCAGGCAGCAGCAGTCAAGGAAAAGGTGAAATAACTGAACTTGGAAATATACACCACAGGTCCAGGGGAAGTTGCAGAAGCTTTCTTGCTTCTCCCAGGCCTTGCAGCTCTGCCCTTTACAGGTCAGCTCAGATCTGAGGGTGCGCCAGGCCCATCTGCAGTGCTGGATGGGACAAGAGTCTCTTTGGGCGAGGTTACCTTGCCCTGAGTCGCCACGGAACGGGCAGCCCTGGGTTCATGTTTTCCGCCATGCGACCCCATACCAATGTGTCACGGCTGAGACGAGGCGGGGGTCCCACTGCAGGGCGGAAGACCTGCTGGCTGGTCAGCACCTATAACCCTGTTCAGGAAAAGACAAGTCGAGCTGAGAACTTCTCTTGGAATTATGCACAAAGATGCTGTGAAACGCATGTTCGGATGGTGGGAAGGGACTGCTGGGGTCTGGGCTGGGCAGGAGGCCACGGTGGACTGTGAGGAGAGTAGCCGGCAGAGCAAGAGGAAAGAATGGCAGAGGCGTGCCGAGAGATGGCCGGACGTGGAAGAGAGCGCAGTGCCGCCTTTGGAAGGAAGAGCAGCCGATCCCCGGGCAGTCCTGATTCCTGAGGAGCCTTTGCAGTTCCTGGTCTGGGTCTGCTCTGTGACTGCTCTTGGACCTCCTGCCCTCTGTTTCTGTGCTCTGGGTGGGTACCTGTGGCCCTGACCAGCAGTACCTGCGCGAATCAGAGGACGCAAAGCAGCCTGCAGTTCCCAGTGGGAAGGGCAGCTAATAGAGGGGCGATGAGAATAATTCCGCCTCTTTTTCACCCAGCTGGAGCGAGGCTTCAGACGTTCACCTCGGGATGGTTTTTCTCTGGCTCTTCGGGTTGCTCCTTCGGCCAGCCTCCTGGCTTATGAATATTGTCTCACTTCTTCCCCAGACTTCCAGCTACAGGTTGCTATAATTGTAATGGCTCAATTATACTTGAAGGCATTGTGGATTTAAGCCCCACTCCCAAGTAGAGCACTTATCCAGACACTCTCAGACAGTGACTTGACCAGCTGCAGAGCTGACTCTTGTGATTATTGGCAGAGAGACGTTCGTGTCACCTTAGACTTACCTTCTCTATGCATCTCCTTCCTTATCTGTGAAATGGGGACAGTAACCACAATTATGAGTTATTGATTGAATTAACTTGTGCAAAGCATTGAGAAGAGTGCCCAGGAAACCATAAGCCTCAGTGTATGTGTGTCACATGTCCCCTTCCTCCCTCAGGGACTTCCACTCTTTTCATAAATGCACCTCTTTCGACTTGAACGCCAGTTAGAACAAAGGAGTCCCTTCGTGGTTTGCTTCACGTCTTTGGCCTAACAAGTTCAGGGGGCTTTATACCACCTTGCAGGGCTGAAGCTCGACTCACACTACATCTCATGTCTGGAAGATGCTTTCTGTGCTAATGGAGAGGAATCTGTTTGATTTTTGGTCTCCCAAAACAAGGTCCCATCATTGTTAGCCAAGTCAGTTCAAGTTACTCAGAATGAAATTATCTCAGGCAATTCTACCCATGACCAGAAAAGAGAACTACGCCTCCCCCTTTCCCTGTTGGGAAACTGGACCATGTGGACGCTGTATGAACGTCCTAGCTCATAAAGGAGCAGGGCTAGTCCCTAATGCCTAGGTCCTTGGCTGGATGCCGTGAAGAGCAAAAGCTAAGCAAGACAAAATGACCTGTTGTGACTGAGTAACATGACAAAGTAACAGCCGCTTACTATATCCAAACACCAAATCCAGGCCTTCTGCAGATTGTTTACTACAAATGGCCTCCTTTAATTCATTAGCAAGTCTGTACTGTACGTATTTTCAACTTTATTTTTATTAATGAGTAAACTAAAGCCTCAAGAGCTTGACTAACTTTTCCAAACTACTTAACTTTCTAGTGGCAAAATCAAGGTCTGACCCAAGCTTGTCTGCCTGTAAAGTCCAAGATCGTTGACTGTGATCTGCATCTGACATGATAATCCAAGCGTGTGCAATGCAGTAGATGGAAACCACCACAAAGAGAAAAGCATATCTTAGGCATAAACAAAAATATATCGAGCCTTTTAGCACCTCCATTTTTATGTTATTTTTTTAAATTTTATTTTAATGGTACATTTTAGATGTACATAGTGATAACATTCATCATAGGGGATTTGTACCTGTACATGATATATCTTGTCGCTTCTTTTTTTCCCATTCTCCTCCCCTCACCCCCTCCTCCCTCCCTATTTACAAAAGCTTTGTTTCCATTTTTTCCTTCCATTTCTTATTTCTCTTGTCCCTCTGTTCCTTTTCTAGTATAACAATAAACAATTGAGCAGATTCTCCTTTTTGACAGACTGATTCTAAGTTAAATGATCACATAAACATTTGGAAAATCTAAAAGTCTCAAAACAGAGATTTTAAAACAAAGTAAGTCATGGATTAGAATAGACACAAGGAATTTTATTTTTCTTTGAGAATTTTCAGTGGATTTCCAGAGGCCCCTTCAAGTAAATGATGGCACTCTGGAGAATGGAGAAAGTGGGGAAGGAATCTTTACCTTACCCTAGCCCTGATCCTTTTGGTACTCAGACATTTGTTACACACTTTTGGGAGGGAAAGACTGGTCCAGGCTGCTTAACTCTGATTTGTGGAAGAGTGTAGTTAAGACAGAGGGGGGATCACTTCCTTTCTCAAAGAGAGAAGCTTGCCATCACCACCCTTCCTTAGTGTGATCTTCCCAGGAGATTCCATATGGTATCCATAAGAATTGCAGTTTTTGCTGGTCTAAAACTTTTTTACTGGGGAGGTATTCATATATCAGACTCAATCTCTCCTCCAGTCGTGACCGTTGACTGCCAGTCTGCCTGGCTGGTGGCAGACTCAGCTACTTTGATATGAAAGAAGAGAGAATATGGCTTTCTCTCTTTGTCCTTCCTCCCAGCCCCCTCTGCTTGACACCCCCCCCCATATTGTACAAAGCCATGTGGATTTGCCGAACAGGTCTGTAAAATTAATTATACTGTGAGTGCTTGGTAACCAATGAATTGTAAATTGTACATTATTAAAACAGCATCAGAGCTCCGACTGATCTATTATTCTTTGGGGAATGAACAAAGATAAGAGCTTTATACATTTTACTGGTCTTTCTTGCCACCATACAGCAGACATGGAGAAGAAATATTAAGTCTTTTTTGTTTTGTTTTGTTTTGGTTTGGTTTTTGGCAAGTTGAATTAAATAGAAAGAATATTGTTTTTCTGTTATTAAATTGCTATGTGTGCCATCACATGCCTGTTTGCAGAATGGAATATGGCAGTGGGCACTCAGTAAATGCTATCCCTCGGTGACTGTGATAATATGTATCCATATATGCTCATCTACAAATACGGTGCTTTGTTGACCAAATGCAAACAGGAGATCTATGATACGACATGGCTTCGTAATAAAATAAATTGTGTTGATATAGTGCTTCTCTGCAAAAGCTCAGGGAGAATTCAGAGCGAACAGTCAGAAACATAAAAAAGCAACGGCTGAGTATGTACTGGGGTGTCGTGGCTTCAGATGAAAAGGAAGAATCCGGATGAAACAGTATTTCTTGTCTCTCCTTCTAGACACAACAAGATCACCCCTGGGAGTTGCTTGTGAACCTCTCTTTTTACTGAGCTATCTTCCCTGTGCGGAATTTCTCAGCATCTTCCCAACTGCCACGATGGGGCCTTCCAGGCACGTCACACAGTTCTCCATGGAATCTTTCTCTGTCTGTAATTGACCGAGCCCAGAGACTCCAGCTACTGGGCAGACACGCGACACCGCCCTTACCAGTGGACATGTTCGCTAAAGGAATTTCAACAGGTTCCAGGCAGACCACACACCCTCCCTCTCCAAGATGAACAAATAGTTACACCCCACAGTCTCAGCAGGGAAGAGGATGCCTCAGGACCAGGCTGTCCCTGCATGCTGCGCATGATCTGTTCTGTGGAGACCATGCAAAGAGAAATGATGGGCTCCTTGTTAAAAAATAAAACAAAACAAAACAAAACAAAATTACTAAGAATTTTAAGAGACTGAAAGCAGAACATTGAGCTAAGTGTGTGCCCATCTATATTCAAGACCCTGTTCAACAGCACGAGCTATGTGCCCAGGAAGGTCGTGGTGCAGAAGGACACTTGCCCAGGGGTTTATGAGGATATCTGTATTTTTGGTGCATCTTCACCTTCTAATGGGCTGATTGGGCTGTCAGAAAATTTCAGCATTTCTTCTGCAGGGAGGAGGACAAGTGCTAGCCGTTCTTTTTGCCACTGGAGGCTACTGCAAGCTCCCTCCTCCATGTCCATAGTCAGAAAGTGGCTGCTCTGAGACAGGCTGACAGGGCATGATGTTTTATGATCAGGAGCATGAGACAGACAGAAAGACGGACAGACAGATGCCATAGAAAAATATACAGCAATTTGTTTTCTGTCATAAGAATTATCCTTAGACACCATCATCTTCTGATTTTTTCCAGCACTGCAGTATTTCCATCTTCCTATCCCCAGATAACACCTGTGATTTCGAGGGAAAGATGGCCTCATCCCCTTCATTTTACTTTTCAGGAACATGTTCGTATCTGCTCTCTCATGTGTAGAGATGACCAGGGCCCTGTGGGCAGAGGGGGAGATGCTACCAGGGAGGGCTGGGAATGGAGTGCTGGGGCTGTCAGAGATGGCATTACAGCAGAGAACAGCTGGTGGAGAGATGGCCAGGAAGGCAGGGCGAAAGCTGGGGTAATGGGCTGTACCCAGCCCAGCAGGTCTAACTTCTGCAAGGGCTTTTCATGTCCCTGCACCCCTGTCGCTTCTGTGAGAACCTCACCTCACTACTGTCCTAGAAAGACAGATAGGATCCCCTGGAGAGACTATAGAAGTATATTCTGGCAAGTTGCTTCCTTTCAGTATTGCTATCACCAGAATTGTATGTGGGTGCTTTAGGGCAATAAATAAATCAGGCCCGAGGGGGCAACCCTCTGGGTGATGAAGCAGGTTAAGAAGAGGAATTTCTCACAATAGCCAAGAATGGAAATAACCTACATGCGCTTTGCTGGATAAACGGACTTTTAAAAATGTGGCACATGTATATACAGAGGAATATTATTTGGCCTTTAAAAAAGAAGGAAATCCCACCATGTGTGACAACATGAATGAACTTGGAGGATGTTATGCTAAGTGAAATAGCTGGTTATAGAAAGATAAATACTGCATGATCATAGCTGTATGTAGAATCCCAAACTGAGAAACTCATCAAAGTAGAGGTTAGAAGGTTGGTTGGGGGAAGGGGTGGGGATGAGAGGACCTTGATCAAAGGGTACAAAGTTTCATTGACATGGGATGAATAAGTTCTGGAGATCTAACCTCCACAGGATAACTATACTTCACAATATTGTGTTGGATACTTCAAAATTGTCAAGAGGATAAATTAGAAGTGTGTTACAAGGCACACGCACACACACGCGCGCACGCGCACACGATAAAGATGTGAGATGCTCAGTATGTTAATTAGCTTGATTGCAGTGATCATTTCACAATGTGTTTCTATATCAAAACATCAATTAGAATTTTTTCAATTATGTCTCAATAAAGCTGAAAAAAAGGAAAGGAAAAGTAATCGCATCTCATCATTCCCTTTCTGCTTTAGAAACTGAGTTTTGCTTTCACCCGGAAGAACACCAGCGGGGAACAGAAGTAGTACTCAATGGGAGAGTTAAAGTGCTGTTGGAGCACCGGATTAGCCGGAGGGCTGAGGCTGCCCCAGAGAGGGAGGAGGGCTGTCTTCAGGCAAGAGGCCTTCTCTATGAGTGCAGTGTGCCCTAAAATTCAAAAGAGGGCAGCAGATAACTTGCACTGCCGGTAGCACGAGGCAGACTCGTAACCTGAGGAGTGTTAGCAGGGAACTTGCTGGTTTTTCCAAAACTCACTTCATGCTGAGGCTCACTGTGCCAGAAATCTGTTTCTAGAACTGTATGCCTAAATTTAAAAGCAAATATTTGATTAACGGGATCTAATGAGGTTTGGTGAGGTTGAGGAGCAAGGGCAGGCACGTTGCGCACCGTGGCAGCCTCCTGTCACATTGTTCTGTGACATGAAAACGTGCTATCGGCACAGTTAGGGCCCACGGAGGAGAGACATTGCGGTGGAGCAGGAGATAGAGAGACTCCCTGGCTGCTTTACTGTCTTGTAATTGCTTTTACTATTTGTCCAAAACGAGTAGAACCCTTTCCCTACCTGATAAGTCCCACAGGGTGAGGGAGAAAGCAGTTCTCTTTGGGATTAACCAGTGCTTCCTGAAGAAAGTTCCTAATAAAAGTTGGTACGGGCCTTGCTCCTTGGGACTGGGATTCAGGGAGACTGAGAGGTAAGTGGGGTGCAAAAGATAAGCAGGAGGTCTGAAGCTATCAGTTTGAAAACACAATCTTAGCCCAACTCCCTAAAATTAAAGTATTAGGATTGATTGCATCCTTAGGATTACCCCCACAGAACTCTTTATGACCTGGATTGCTGAAAAAAGTGATTTTGGACTGTGGATCCCAAATATAGCCTCACAGAGAAGGTCTTCTGCGTCTTCTGGCAGGGCAGGAAGTGACAAAAATTAAATCTCAGTTTAAAAATAAATCCTGAAATGATATTTCCAAGATCATGTGATCTATGGTGGTCTTTTTTTGGTTTTACCTGGTTTTAAGTCATTGTGTTCACTCTCAATTTTGATTAAAAGCATTTTAAAATTAGTTCAACTTACCAAGGAAGCATCAAACTATGCACGTATTTGAGAAGATGTGGCCTCTAAGAGTTGAGTCCTGTTTAAGTGCACTTTTGATTTCTTGAAAGAGAACCGAAAATGTTTTTTAGTCCATCAACAAGCTAGACTATTTTATTTTATTTTATTTTATTTTATTTTATTTTATTTTATTTTATTTTATGTGCCAGGGATCGAACTCAGGGCCTTGTGCTTGCAAAGCAAGCACTCTAACCACTGAGTTAAATCCCCAGCCCTAAGCTAGACTATTTTAAACTGTAAAGAGTTTCCATTAAGACTTGGGAAAATGCACATCATCTTTTTTTTTTTTTTTGCAACCTCAAAATTACCAGATGCTATACTGTCTAGACACACACCTGATGCTAGATAAAGGGTTTCTGAGAAATGTGCCCTAAAATTTTGGGCTTATTTAATATTAAACTATTACTATGTAGCTGAGTAAATCAGTCCCTTTATAGATGTTGGGAAAAAGAAGAGTCTCTTCATATGTATAATAATAAAAACCAGACGTGGCAAGAGTATACAGGTCTACAATAATTGTGCTGTATTTCTTTGTATTCTCTAAAATATTGAGGCAGGAGGCTATCTTTCTGGTGTTTCACATGTCATACAATTAGAACCGCAAGTTGATAAACAAATTGGTAGGGTCTCTAGTGTTCTATAGGACCACTAAGGACTTCTGGGGGATTTTAAAGGGCTCCTTGGAGTCTGCTTGTAGAATAGTGTGGTTCAGAGTGAGCGTCAAGTCTCTCACCTCAAAATAACTCTAGACAAAAAGATTTGTCTCTTTCCTGGTGCAGTCATCTCTACAGTTTCAAGAAAAAAGTTTTGTTTGCCTCAGAACATAGCTCTCTGAGGACTAACTGTAGTCAGCCCCCAAGTTACAAGCGCGAAAGGAGTGGCTGCATTTATCCAACTTTTATAAGAGAAAAATTATCTGTAAGAAAGAAGAAATATAGGCTTCAGAATAAGAATATTTTAAAAATGAAACAAATCTTAAGATAAATGCCCCAAAAGAGTATAAATGATAGTACAAATGAGAATATAATTGATTCTACTATATAAAACTCAACACAGTCTCTGTGGCTGCAGACCGGAAAGCCTGAGTTTTGCCATTAGCCCGACCCTTTCCTTAAATTGTCCCAAAAAAGGCACATTTAAAATTTCACAGCCTCAGTTACTTTATTAGTAAAATGAGGTTATTTGATTTTACTATTATTCTATGATTCGTTGAAGTACCACCACAGACACAGTGAACTCTCAAATACCGTTTTCTCTACCTTGTTGAATTAATCTCTGCTTTACATTATGGGGAATCATAGCTACCAGAAATTGTTTTCAACATAAATTAGAAAAGGTATGCCTTTCTAAGCCATCGTGAACGATACCCATTTTGTGCTGTTTTCAACATCCACCAGTTTCTTCAGTGCCACTTGGTGTGCTGTGCAGCAGTCTAGTTTTGTCTTTGGTTCTCTCCCAGGAAACCGGTTGTTTCTCTCCCAGGAAAAGGTGACCAGGGTAGCCAAATACCTTCCCTGTGTGGATGTTAACAAGTGGAGTTGCTCCATCTGCTTCACCCTCAGACTTCATCTCAGTCCTGTAGCCCTTAGCTGAGAATGAGGAGATAGATCAAAGCAGAGGCGAGCATTCCACCTGCCCGTGGTAAGAGGAGAATTAACAAAGGGAACCCTTCTAAGTTCCTGCAAGCTGGCACCTGTGTTCTGTGGCCTTCTTGCCACTTCAGGTCTTTCCTGCCCACCCCCATTCCTCTTTCCTCAAATCCTTCTTCTACCACCAACGTTTATGGCCTTTATGTCTTCTTTGAGCAGGTTTATTCGGGAGACAAAGAAATGAGACAGGAAACAGTTTCTGTACTAAGAAGGTTTAAAATCTTGCTCTCCCTAAATTGTTTGTGCACTTGTGAAATCTTTGTCTTCGATATTTAGTGAATACACACACACACACACACACACACACACACACACACACAGACACCCTGCTCCTCCATTCTTTTAGCTTCACTTTCATACTGTAGAGGGCAAGCACACTCTAATCATCCTGTCCCTTTTCAGCAAGCATGGAGCAAGAAGAAAAACAGAAACAGGAATGAGTGGAGGAAAGGAGCCAACACATACTAAGTAGCCCATGTGCCTGGCTGGCAATGTCCAGCTTTGCGCACATGGACTCTCATTGTTAAGAATGATGTCCCCATTAGTAGAGAAAGTTTAAACAAGGCCCAGAGTGGTGAAGTAACTTGTCTAGGGCAGCACAGTGTCAGAGCTCAGAATCTAATTCCACAGACTTACTGACTTTTTCCTTTTATAAAAGATCCCCTTCAATTTTGGAAGAATTAAGACTATTCTTTTATTTCCTTTTTTTTCTTTTCTTCATTGCTTTTGAATTCATCAAAATTACACACAATTCTTTTGAAATTAAATCTATTATGTGAAATTAGGTTACAATTGTACCATGTTCCAATTTTACATGTCAATAGTATTTTAGTATCTGAAAGTCATGAATTAGGACAATTCTGCAATTACAATACTTGGGCTAAGACCATTTAGCCTATTTTTCTACATCATGTTACAGGAAATCCCCTGGGATGATTTAATACACTAGGGAAAATGAAATATTTTTTCCCAGCGTGTTTTCCCTAAAGATTTTCTTTACTATTAAAGCCATTCTGCTCATGGCCGCCCACATGTGGATTCATTCCTTCTCCAGACACTTTTTAGGCCATTGAATAGGTGTATTGAGTGAAGGTAATGCTTTGGAATGACATATAAAAGGGCAAAAATTCTTTCTTTTAGGCTTTTTCCTTAGAAAATAACAGGATATGTTACGGACACCAAGTAGAACATTATGAATGTTTTAACTCACAGCAAAAGTGCATGAAAGCCAAGGGTAGGGCAGACTCAGCCTTTGACCCTAGATCCTAAAGCCTGGGGGGTGGGTCCTGGAGGGGTCCTGGGGAACCCCTCCAGGGTTTCACCTTTGCAGTAGCTCCCTCCTGGGCATCACTACTACCAGCTTCCTTCCTCCCCCAGACACTAATGCCATGACGGTCTCTTGGACTATATTACCCTTTCCTCTTTACTTGGTTAGAGCTCCAGGAGAATCAGAAATTGGAAGAGTAAGAAAAACACTGACCAAGGCTTAAACCTATATATCATTTTATGATTTGTAACACTGTTTCTCAAACTGGGATTCCTAGGAGGTTTGCCTCAGATTTACCAGGGAAAATATAAAGTGCAGGCTCCTGGGCTCCACCCTAGACCTGATGACTGGGGACCCCTAGTTGGGGGAAGAGAGTAAGTGGAATTTAAGGCTTGATCGTTTGAACATCTCTCAGGTGATTTCATGTATACCAAAATTATAACCGTTGTCCGATAAAATGTTTCCACATATGTTAAATTCCTTTTATCTTTCCCAAACCCTCAGAAGTCAGGTTATTATGAAATAGTTACTATTTTATACACGAGGCAGTTTAAAAGTGGAAAAATAACTTCCCCAAAGAGGCATAGCCAGAAATTTGAACGGCTCTGACTATACCCAGAATCTTTTGGGTTGACCTGACCGTCGGTGGGCCTTCTCCACAGCACATTCATTCTTTCTGCAGACTGGAGGGAGTGATCTGTGTGCACGGATGTGGTGGGTCCAAATGTAGAGAACAACCTAGGTTCTTTCGTGGATAATGCTTTTGGTATTGTATGTAAAACTTCATCACAAAAACCAAGGTCATAAAAATGTTCTCCTGTCCTGTGTTTTCTAGAATTTTTATAATTTTGCACTTTACTTTCAGGTCTAGCATCTATTTTGAGATAGCTTTTGTGAAAAGTGTAAGTTCTGCATCTAAGCTTTTTATTTTATTTTGCAAGTGGACATTTAATTCTTCTACCACCATTTGTTGAAAAGAATTTTCTTCATTGAATTGCCTTTGCTTTTTTGTCAAAAAGTTTTGCAGTTCTCTATCCTTGTTATTTGTAAAAGGACTTTACCTCTGTTCTCACCTCTTTTTTTTTTTAAAGACAGCCAGATCCGCGCAGCATTTCATAACATAACTATTTGCTTAAGATTTGCACCCCACCTTCTTAGGAAAGAACATGAGGCAAGCTGCAGATTAGAATACAGAACAAGATAAACCACTGAAGAGTAAGCAGGAATGCAATCCGTCCACACTTAGTTTTGTGACCCTGTTTAGAGACTGAGAAACTAGGTTCAGGACTTGACTCCAGTGCTTGACTTTTTGAACTTGTATCTCCTTCACTGGAAAGTAAGAAGGATGTTCTAGGACACTGTCCAGGTTACTAATCAGACAGCCCCACTTTCTGACCCCAGGAGGGGTAGTGACAACTTACATCTGTAAGTCAAACTACTTTTCCATTCATGTGGTACGCGGTCCTCCAGGACTGACTCGTGGGGCTCTACCATGTTGATTGTGGCTCATCTATCCCAGGACTTCACCAGTCACAATAACAGAAGCCGAAGACACACACACACACACACACACACACACAAACACAGAAGTGTAACCGCTCAGTTCTGCCCAAGTCCCCCCTGCCTGCTGCTGCCACACTGCTCTTCACTCTCCTTTCTTGGCATTTTCACCTCAGGCCCTCCTAGTCTCTGTTTACTTGTCTCCACCAGGGTCAGCAATGTCTGTCTCTTTCTTTCATGGGGATACAAGATTTGCTCTTCCTCTCATCTCCCCTTCTTGGTCTCTCCTCCCAACTCTCCTTGCCTGAGACTGATTCCACTCCTTCACTTGCAAGGATGTACAGCTTATCTGTTTTCCACGTTTGAGGCAGCCAAGGGCTTTTAAAGATAATGAAAATCTCTCAATTGCAGTTTTGAGCTGCAAAGAATTTGCTAGATTTGCTGGTACAGAGAGTTACAGGAATGTTGTTCTAGTACTTGTGGTCTGGAATCCTTGGAGGGTCAGGGATTGACCAGGAGCATAGTCATATGAAAATAATTATAATATGGTGTGCGGGTGGTAGCTATTTTGAGAATGAGGAGAGACATCAAATAATTTTTGCAGAAGAGTTAGCAATTGAGTCTTGAAGGATGGTTGGGAGTTTAATGGCAGGCAAACCTGAGAGCATCAGGGGGCTCAGGCAGGGGTGACCCCACGTGCGAAGGACATGCTGTGGAAGAACAGACCGTTTGGGCTGTGGATAGGTTTGCTCTTGCCCACAGGTGGACAAGGTTGACTCAGCTGGTTTGACTGGCTGGGCAGGTGGCCTCTGTCCCCCACCCTCATTGTTCCACATTCCACCTGTGTCCTTCCAGAGACGGCTCCCTTCTTTCTGCTCAGGAAATCAATCATACTCTGTCAATACTAGAAAGATAAGCGTGTTTTGCTGTCTAGCACATACAGGACGAAATCTTGGGTGTAGTTTAAGCACAAAATGTGAGCCTGAAGAGGGGTGAGTGGAGGAGAGGAGGGCTGGTGGGAAAAGACTCTCATGGGGCCGTGGATGCTGGACTGTTCCCCCACAGGCAGAGGGTAGCTGTTGATTGGTGATGTGGTTAGACTCACTTGGAAGGCAGAAAGGAGGAAGAAAGATGAGACTAGGAGAGCAGGAGGTGACCCAAAGTCCAGATGCAAGGTTGAGCGCACCTGGACTGGTGGGGGTAATGATCCTGAGAGGCTGGGGTTGGGCGTGGAAGGAGCATCAGCTGGGCTTTTTGGTCCCAAGTGAGCAGCGTAGAACAAGACACAGTTAAGCACCATTTCCCAGATTTCTGATCTGATAATATGCTCCACTTGCCAAGACAAGGAATGCAGAGGGAGGAAGGGTTTGGGGGAGACCATCAAATCCATCTTGAGTCTATTGTTTTTCAGAGGCAGAGGAGCAGAGGGCAGATAGATACAATTGCTCAAAGGTGGATTGCAACAGAGTGCAGATGAAGGGGCAAAGGAGCAGTAGAGAGCACTGTTTAGGAGGCCTTCGGAGTTCAACAAATATTTTATAGGGCACCACAGGACATGTGTAAAGGTATCATCCATGGTCTCAAATGTTAGAAAGCCTCCTTCATTTTAATTATAGCCAGGGCTCAAGGTTCAACGTGTATGAAAAGTGTTTGCGAGAATTTCTGTTGAAGTTAGGTATAAAACTTTGTTTGTAAATTGATGTCTGTATCCCAGGATTTTTCTGAGGTTTAACATAAAAATAAGAACTTCACTCATTTTATTTTTTCTTGAGATCACTTGTGAGCTTACAACCCAATTCTAGGGCACACTAAACATGCTATTAATTAATTAGTTCTCTTTTATCCTGCCTTATGCTTAAGCATAACATGGTTATTAAGGGTCCAAAAAATGAAAGATGCATCTTTGTGGAAATAATCTTAGAGAGTGGATAGAATTCGGGAAAGTTAAAACAGCTTATTTATTTTTCAGACTGAAATTCCTTTTTGAAAGATATTTTCCTATATATTGCGTGAACTTTTGGTTCACGCACCCACGACTACAGTCTCTCAATCGACTGCTAAAGCTTATGAAGAAAATATTTAAGAAAATATTTTAAATATTTAAGCAAATGTTTAAAAAATCTAAAATATTTAAGTAAATACCTAAATATTTGCACGAATATTTAACACAAATTTGCACAGAAAACTGTAAGACTGCAGTACTTTCCTTTGGAAATTAAACTTTGGCATAAAAGATAAAATTTTAAAATCTGACTTTAATATGCATGTCAACAGTGCTAACGAGCATTTTATATGGAGAAGAATTGAGGAACAGTAATCAGAAGCAAATAATGGTGTCTTGTTGCATTAGGAATTTGCATATTTTACCAAGACTTATGTGATCTCTCAGGAAGTTCCTAGTTAAAGTGTGAGACTTCAGATGCCAGTGGATTCATGTAGAAGTCTTGGTTCTCTTTACGTAAACATTTGAAATTCAGTTCTTCTTTAGTGGTCTTTTAGCCAGTGGGATACAGGTAATACATTTCGCTCCTTTCCCCAGAAACCAAGGTGTTTACCTTTTTATGGACTCAGAGGGCTTTTCAAATTAACTTCCATTTTTATGGCTCTCCGTCGTTTTGCATGTGTGAATTTACTGTGCAGACTTATGAATGATGGACCTAACTTTGGCAGCCTCGCTGCTGAGACACTTTGCTTTGGTGAGTGTAGAAAAGCCTGAGCAATGTGGTCTAGACCTGGGTTTTAGCACTTAAGAAAAACTTTTCAGAAGAAGCCAGGATATGAATAAGTGAAAGAGGCACTTGAATATAAAACACGTTTGTAAATTTCACTCAAAATCTGGAGCATTTTCAATTACATCTACCTGACTTCGGGTTGTCTCTTGTTGGGGGGAAAAGTTGTAACGGTTTTCTTTGTCTTTTAATGTGCCAGTTGAATCAGTTCACCAGGTAGAGTTGTAAGTAAAAATACAATCTGAAAACCTTGTGGGCAATGGTTTTAATTAATAAAACAAGTATTTTAGCAAGACGTCCTGGGTTGTAATTGAAAGAAATCATCTGGGTCCGAAGAATACCTACTGAGGGCAGTCCTATCAAGACTCATTCTGAGGTGGGGAAATTAATTTCCTGGACTCACAAAGCAGCAAGGGGAAAGTTTTCCTTCCTCCTAACTCTGGAGGGTTTGGGGTTTGGCCCTGTTGAGACTCAAGGGCTATCTGGGCTGATTAACATATATATAATTAAAGTGTGCCAACTAGAAAGGCAAAGCCAGTTTTATTTGACTCTGCACTACTGTGAAATAATTCTGTCTCCTTTATGTAGTTAAAAAAAATCCAGTTTTCCCTGGACATCATCCTGCTGCCTCCTTTAGGATTATTGCTTCGTGTCCTAAGAGACACGAAAGAGTTTAGAAGCTTTTCCCATTCAAGCTAGATTTCCTTTCTGTTCTTACCACCATTTTTAAGCCACATTTTTCATCACATGGTAAGAAACACTGTAAATAATTGAGGTGATCCATCAAGAGACCTATTCCTGATAATGAAAAATTGCATAACTCAGTAAAAGTCAATTAAAAACTACAAACTTCAGCAGCTTTTTGCTCAGTGAAGATTTATTGTTATAGAAAGCATCTAATACAATAGATTTTGGGGGCCAAAAATTTAAGAAGATCCAAAAATGCAGTTAAAGCTTGACAATGAACTTGAGTATGATTTACACAATATCAAAGTATATTGTTCTTTGAAATGAAAGGGATTTTTTCCCTTCTTTTAACATGAGATGTCAGGATTTTATAACTACCTTTGAAAAAATATCCACTGCGTGGGATACTTGTTTTCCATTTTCCTTGGAGGGCTTTAAATGAGTCTTATTCTTTGGTTATGACTATACAATGAAAGTCTACAAGTTAAATGAGAAATCAGGATTTTTTTTTTCTTTGTGAAGGTAAATATCTAAATAACCAGACCTACCTAGATAAAAGACAAAATGTTTTTGTGGTTGCTTGTTTAAGGACACAGTTAACATGTTACTAGAATGTACTATCTTATACACTCTGTATAGTTCTTTTTTTTTCTTTTTTTAAAATGAACACTAACTTTGCTTCTTTAGAGACATCAAATGCCACTTGAGTGGCCAAGGGGAAAACTTCGACTCTCTGGAACATAGTATCTGTAACACTTTTCCTGCAGTGGTTTTTCATGCCTCAAATATAAATTTAACTAGGGAACATTTATCTTCAAGAATCAAAACTGTCTATTCACTTGTTTTGAGGTTCAGAGCCCACCAGTATAAGTCTGAAACTCTGCTCAAGGGCTTCGGCAGGGTTCGGCGGTCAGGCATGACGAACGCAGAATTCCTAGTGACAGTGCACACGTGACATGCTTCCTACTGAAATTAAACTGCCAAATAAAAAGGAGGAATTGTGCCCTTCTTCATAACAAAGAATGCAATTGTTAGAATTCCTCAGATTTGGAATTCCAGCAGTGTTCTCCTGTTTTTCTCTTGATGTGTGCCAAGAATGAATAATATAAAAAATAAACATAAATCTCATTTAAATAAGCAGCCCTTTGAGTTTATACAGTTCAACATCAAATAGAACAAATCCTAAAAACACTCAAGACCAGTAAAATATCAGAGCTGAGGAGAAAATATGCTGGGAATAGTACAGATTTTAAATGATTGATTTTAACCTACTAGCATTAATTTCGTTAATTTCTGTTCAGACATTGCCACTTCAGCTGACTACTAGGGACCATAGTATTTCATATTCATATAAATATTCGACTTTGACCTCATAAAAAGTCCCTTGGGTCTATAATACTTTTATTCTTGTATAATCTGAAACAAATCCTTTCCTCTTAAAAACCAAACAGAACACGTTACACACACAGTTGACTATTTACAAAGCACCCAATTAAATCCTACTTAATTCTCTCACTCTAAAAATTCCATCTAACTGGTGTGTAAAGTACCCATCACATTAAATGTATAATGTTCACAAGCCCTGATGGTCCTATCTAACCTGAAAAATATTACCTTTTTTGAGAAAGGGCCTTAAAAATGCTTCAAGGTTTTAAAGAAATGAGACTGGAAATCACAGTAGAAGGCAGATAAATCTACTTTAATTCTCACATGTAAAAGTTACACATCACAAGAGATTGGACAGTAGCTTAGCAGTAACTGACATAGCTATAGTGAAAATCATTTTCATAAAAAAATAATCTAGATGCGGTCATCAGAATTTTTGGTCTACTTAATGTTTGAAGATCAACTTTTATTCCTGCTTGAAGGATTTGCCATTATGCTTTTTATTTTTCTCCCACTGTTGCCTATTAATATTCTTTGGAGGAAGGAAAGCAGAAAATGTTCATTTCCAAGAGTTTGTCCTTTGGTAGCAAGCAGAGAACATTTTTCATTTGTATGATTTAAATAATCTGTACAGATATGAAACTTTGTGACATTATGCTTTAGTGTAAACTGAAGAGTGACAAGCAATTTTTTTCACTTTGATAAAACAGCAGATTTTGTAAACTCCTTAAGAATCCAAGCATTTCCCCATCCTATTTGCAAAGTCATTCAGAATCCATTTTGACCTCAGTTAAAAAACAAAAAAACCACTTTATATATTACACTATAAAACCCTGTACTTAAAAACTGATAAGGTATATTTTCAACATATACATTTCAAATACAAAGATTTCAATCTAGGTTAAAGAAAACACATTTGAATGGACTCCGATCAAGTTTATTTGTGATTAAACATCTCATGCAGTCATGCTAGATCACTACCTATCACTGTTACTTCTACGATTCTGGGCAAAACAAAAACAAATTAAAAACATGGTCAAACAAAAAAGACATTCACGATATCAACAGCTCTGCAATAGAGCTGAAAAATAATTTTCCAAAAGAAATATTCCCATAGATTAAAAAAAACACACACATAATATTTACAAAAAATATTTAATTAAAAATATCTTATAATTACAGTAGTCTATTAAAGCATATACTTTCTCACACTTATAGAACATCTCTATATATATACATGATATGAAATGTCACTCAGTTATCTATACAATATGTAACATTCTTGCAGAGAAAAGAAAGTTCCCTGTCCCATTATAATCATCTATTTTAAACAATAGATGTAAAAAAAAAATATCTACAATGCTCTGGGGTAGATTAGTAAAGCTTCAAAACAAAAATTGAGCTCCTTGGTCACAAAGTAGCCTTCTACAGTCGGATTTACTCTTGATCTTCTATTTACCAGTCCTGTCACACTTAACCTTAAAAGTTTAACTGCACCTCCAAAAAACACAGAAATGTACAATTCACAGCGGTTATAAATGAAGAGACAAAAGAGAATATGTATGTAGAATGTTTATGAACGTGCAAAAAAAGAAAAGATGAAAGTTTTGTCTTTCCTCTCCCTCTCTCTTGGAACGATGAGCGAAAAGGTTTCTAGCCTTGCTGATTTTTCTTTTTTTTTTTCCTTTCCTCCGTTGACTTTTCCTCTACCGTCTGCTCTTCCCCCTCCCTCTCTAGAGCTCCTGGCTCGGGCTCAGGCGGCCGCACACCTGTGGAAGAGGAATGAATAGAGGGGGTGTGTGAACCTTCTCGCTGCAGACTAACTGGCGCCACCGACCAAACTCAAGACATGCTTGATCAACAACCCAAAACAAACCATCGGGTCAGACGACACCCGTAGCCCGCGCCCGCGCCAGGCGCCGGGCTGGCCCAGGGGGCCGGGAAAGCCTGGCGAGGGGACACACTGCGCGTCTGCTTTGTGGGTGTCAGGCCGCGAGAGGACAGAGCGGGGCAGCTTCCACGCCCGCGAGGTGCCTCCCACGGGAACACAGGGAGAAGGACAGGGCGCGCCCCCGGCCACCGGGAGGAGAGTCACTGGGGCGAGGGCTGACCATCTCCCCTGGGTGCACCCCGAGTTCTAAAGTGAAGCCCGGGTTCACTTGCTAGCCGGGTGGCAGCGAGAAAGAACGTGTCCGCTTACTCCACAGTTTACATTTAGAAATGCTGGGGGCAGAGAACGCGGCGGTGCCTGGCACCGGAAGCCCCCGGGGAGGGGCGTCCCTGGCGACCGGCCTCCGAGACCGGCAAAGCGCGCTCACCTGGACGCGCGGCTCAGCGGCACAGAATGCTGTCGCCCTGCTTGTTCACCGCGCCGGCCTGGAACAGCAACCAACGCCGAGGGAGAGGTTAGCCGGCGCGGAAAGCGCTCGGAAGCCGGCGGGCGTGCCGACGCCCCACCCCGTCCGCAGCCACAGAGCCCCCACCGCGGAGCCGCACAGCCCGGGTCCCGCCCCGCGCGCTCTCCAGACCCCCGCTCGCCCATTGCCGGGAGGAGGAGAGGCGAGCCTGTCATTCCCGGCCGGGGGTGGGGGGGGAGGAGGGGATCCCGCGCCCCGCCGCCCGCCCTGGCCCCGCGGGACCTCTCACCGGGTCGGTGTTGAGTGCTGTGAGCGGGGTCCGCGGTGGCGCGGCAGGACAGGTCCCCGCCGGGAGGTGCGGCGGCGCGGGCGGGGGCGGCTGTCTGAGCAGAGCCGGGTGCGTCTCCAGCGCGAGCTGCAGGTCCAGGATGTAGTCGATAACGTGCTGCAGGATCTCCACTTTGCTGACTTTCTTGTTGGGCGGGATGGTGGGCACCAGCCTCCGCAGCCGGCTGTAGCAGTCGTTCATATCGCACTGCAGGCACAGCGCCGGCTCGTCGGCCGCCGCCTCGGCCGCCTTGCAGCGCGCTGCCGCGGCCGCCGCGGAGCCGCCCAGGCTGTGGCCGTGCTCGGCCAGGCAGCGCAGCGCCAGCTCCCCGCCGCCGCAGCCCGACGGCGCCTTGCGGCCCGAGGGGCGCACAGGGCTCACCGCCTTCATTGCGCGCGCCCTGTGCCCTGCGCGCTGCGCCCTGCGCGAGCGGACCCGCCGCGGCGAGCGAGGCGGGCAGGCACGCTCCGGGCCCCCGCCTGCGGCCGGCTGCACTCCCCTCGCCTGCGCGCTCGGGGCGCCGAGGCGTTCCCGGCGATCGCGAGCCCCTCGACAATTGACAGGAGGGCCGCTCGGGTTCTGCGAAGGGGGTCTTGCTCAGTGGGCAACACCCGGCCCAAACCAAAAGGTAAGAAGAAAAATCAAAAGCACCTCACCAGGGCTGGAAAAAGTAGCCCACCCGGGTTTCCCCGTCACTCCCTTCGGAGTGCAGACTCAGCCGGATCGCCGCCGCCACCGCCGCGCGCCCCTCTAGCCCGCGATCTCCCCGCTCCCGGACCGATTCCCCACAGCGCCTCCTCCACTTCGCGCTCGGCCGGCCGGCCGCGCAGCTGTATTTATAGAGCCGCGCGCCCCGGGGGCGGGGCCAGCGCGCGGGCCGGGTCCCCGCGCGAGTCGAGCCGCGCCGGGCTGGGCGCGCGAGCGAGTGCGCGGAGGGAGGCGGCGCGGGCGGGGGCTTCGGGCGGCGCTGGGAGGCGGGGAGCCGGGCAACCCGAGTGCAAGGATGGGCGGGGGTCGAGAGTGGCCAGCCAATCAGGAGGGCAGTGCCACCTCGGAGAATGACGCTCAGGCCAATGGGAAGGGCACTCCATTCCGTCAACGCCAGGAGAAGGGAGAGCCGGGTGGGAGCCGGGCCGGGCCGGTGTGTGCCCGAGGGAGGGGAAAGAGAGAGAAGTTCCTGCGAAGGACTGCGGGAGTGTGCGGCCGCAATGCTCGCTCCTCCGGCCTCGGCTGCCGAGGGCGCCCGGGCCCTGCTCGCGGATGCCCGACCCGCCCGTAGCGCGGCGCCCGGGGACCTCACTCCATCCCCGGGACTCCTGTGCCTTCCGACAGACGCGCTGTTCAGTGAGGCACGTTCCTTCTCGTCTGTACCTCCCCCCTCGGTTTCGTTATTCGCCTTGTCACAATTGCTGAAACCATAATGATGGAATGGAATGTGTAGCCTTTCCGCTTTTTTCTTTCTTTCTCTTTCTTTCTTTCTTCCTTTCTTTTTCTTTCTTTCTTTCTTTCTTTCTTTCTTTCTTTCTTTCTTTCTTTCTTTCTTTCTTCTCTCTCTCTTTCTCTCTGTCTTTCACGAAGGCTTAGCAAAAGGAAAAGAATGCGGGATCGAATGCAGATTTTTTTTTCTTTTGGTGTAAGGACGTATAAATAAAAGAAAACCGTGGCACTTTTTTCTTTTACCCATATAGCCGCAAAATTAGGCCGAAGAAGTGGAATTGCACATAAATGACAGCAAGTAAAGATTAAAAATGCATGGACACGGAGTATTTAAAATTCCACTCTGACATATAATATTAATCTGTTTTATGTAAAATTCATATCTGTAACTTAATTTAGGCCATTCATGCACAGCTTCACGTATTAGTTAGCGCACCCTGCTTTAAACGAGGTGGTAAGAATACCCAGAGTCTCCGCTCCTTCCCGCAACAAAGCATTAAAATTCACGATTCCAGTCCCGGGGGCTTGCTTGGGCCCCCACCCCTTAACAAAAGCCTGTTAATTAGGGCTGTTTTTGTGTTAGACTGCTAACGGAAGAGCTGTCCTTCAAGGGTTCAAAATAAAATTGCACAATGAACTCTGGTGGGGTGTTGTGTATACCCTTCAAGAAATAATTGAGCCCTTTAGATGAGAAAAGGGCATTAAAAACTCTCCGTCAATAGGGAAATGAATTTTGAGTGCTCCCCCCGCAAACCCTCCCACCTTTAGACACATTTGGGGATGAATTCACCCAAGAATTTTCTTCCTTCACTTACATCACATGGATTGTGCCTTCGTTTCCGTTGATAATTGAGAGAAAGAAATGTGGACCTCATTTCTTCCAGGTTTCCCTCTGTAGGGACTTCATTGTCTTCTCTCTGCCTCTTCCGCAGCTGAAATACCTGCACCAGGCAGGTATTTTGTTTAGCCATGTGGGTCCTGTAGGATGATTGCACTACTATCCCCAGAGCACATTCCTTTTTCCTGATGAAATGAGGAGCAACTACTCACTGCTGGTTTCACAGGCAGCCACAGGAGACTTCTTTTCCCTGAGTCCTTACCCATTACTACTGTCTCTAATAATTGTTTAGAAACAAATGCCACTCTGATGTCCTTATGTGCATACATAGTGTCCATGTAAATTTATCAAGAAAATCAGAATTATAAAACCCTAAAGAAGGGGTTTCTTCTAAAGACAGGCTTAATCTTATGCATTCTTAAATTAATATACACAGGGAAAATAGAGTGGTTTTAGATAGCAAGTTTGGGGAGTGAACCCCAGTGGGTTATGGAGGAGAATGTTTTGTCAGAATAAATGATAATGACAAGTGGATATATGTACAGATGTTTAGTGCTATTGATCTGATCTTATGTAGAGTTTAAAAACTGCTTCCAAACGAAAAACTCAAACTTGTTCTCCTTGGTGACATTTAACTATGCTTATATACCCAGCGCACATCCATGTTTCAAAATCTTGTATATCCTAGCTTGATGTGAATGAAAATCTAACTTTTACATATACAACACAAATGAACAACGGTACCCACCTTTCTGGATTTTGTTAAGGCTTTCAAGAGCCAGACCCTGGTGTGGCAAGTGCCAAATGCCAAAGTTACCAGCGTGGTGAAGTGCTGTGTGTGACTGGCGTAAAGTCAGAAAGGCTGAGTTATTGTGGGGACAGGGAATTCAAAGGAATGTACCTCAGCCACATGGTTGGTTGTGGGCACTGAGGAAGAAATGCGATCTCCAAATCCTACCTGCAGAGTAGGCAGAGGCAATTATTGTGTTCCTTGTTGTGGAGGTGAGAAGACAGTAAAAAATTAAAGTCTTACACAAAAGGTCGTGCAGTGGGAATAAGGAATATGATCATGTGCTTTCGGCTCCTGAAAGTAGAAAGCCCTAGAAGCTATACAATGTATGTTTTTGTGTTCCTAGACATAGGCATTCATGTGATGTCAAAGCTGAAGTCATAAAAGACTCCTGGCACTGGTAGTTCAAAACAGGAATTTATTCAGCGATGACCAGATTTTGAAGGAACCTTGCAAGTTACGTTATTTCTACTGTGCAAAGAAGGAAATTTAGTTTGCCAGTGACTCTTCCTTTTACATCAGAGTGCTTTGTTCACAATTCGTAAAAATTGGATGAGCTGTAGAGTTTATTGCCATGGACGTGCTAGAGACGCTCAAAACTCACCTCAAAGGGAACCTGGGATGAAACATTCATAGAACTAGGAAGCCCTGGTGACCAGGTCATTTATCTACCCCTCCTCCAGCGCTGTCTCTGGATGTGTTCAAAATGCCAATCAGACCCTCGCTGAACTGCAGCACCCAGGCTCTTAGATTTCACAATCGCCCTGTGTTTACATGAAGTAAGGGTATCCAAGCATATTGTGCTATTCAGCCCAAATGCCTTTTTAGGACTTGATACTTCTTTCTCCCAGGCCTGCCAGAAAACAGTGGGTGGGCGCAGACACACAGAAAAAAATGTGTTCTCGTGTCTTGGTCACTCTTTAGATATAAGCGGTCCCTGAAGGAGGTGCATATATTCTTTCAGGGCAGAAGAAACCAGTACGCACTCTGCAGCAGCAATGTTGCTTTCTGCAAAAGAACAACTTGGGCAGTGTGGCAACTGCAGCTCAAGGCTGCTTTATCAGACAGCAGGAATTACAAACTTACTTGTGCTACCTTTGGATTGCTGATCTTGGTCCTGGGAACACAGATAACCTCTTGGATTGCTCAGTTTTAGAAAAGGCTAATGGAAAGAGAATGTTTTATACTAAACGTGACGGGGTAGATGTGGCCATCAAAAATGCCTTATTTCAGGAGATTTAAAGGAGGTTCTAGTTAAGAAATAATTGAATTTACAAGGGCCATGTTAGATTAAAAAGAGAAAATGGGAAGAAAGAAGCAGCATTTGTTTTTACCTTAAGCGATATAAAGGGAACAGACACAGAAGTCGGTCAACCTGGGCTTCAATTTTGTCTTCTTTGTTTACTGCTTTTATATCATTAAACTGGATTTGTAAATACTTGTGCCTTTCACATATGAAATGAAGATAAAAAATTGTGTCTAATTTAAAAGATGTTTATAGATGAATATATACTATTTCCATATAGGTCATTGTATTAAACCCTTAAAACGTTGTCGGGTACATAATAAATGGGCAGTGTTAAAATTTATTGTCATTTCTTGGCAAATATTATCTCCCAGTCTCTAGCTCGTCTTTTCATTCACCTAAACTCTTTTGAGAGATTACTACTTTTATGTAGTCCTTTTATGGCTTTCTTTTGTTGTTGTAGTCATCTGAGACACCTTTCATAAGCCAAGATGACAAAGATACCCTTCCCTGTCTTCTTCTAGAAGTTTTATATGTTTTAAGCAACTTTTTTTTTTGTGGTTTGTAACTTCTGTACTTATATACAGTATTCTGCACATAGAAGGGCGGCACATTAGGCATAATGATCTGCTGCCATCCTGAAATAGTAATTTTTGAAGAAGGAAATCTGCATTTTCGTTTTCCATTAAATCCCATGAATTATGCATCTAGTCCTTGTTTTCTGTATTGTGTATCAGCCTATGATTTATTTTGAGGGTTTTGTTTTGTATATGTGCAAGATATGATTGAAATTAATATTTTTTATTCATTGTTCCAGCAACCTTTGTTGGAAAGACTATTCTTTCCTCATGGAATTGCCGTTGCGCCTTTGTCGAACATTGGTTGTGTATATATGTGGTTCTATATCTGGCCTCTGCATTCTGTTCCATTGATCTGTTTGTTTCTACCCATAATCACACTGACTAGGTTACTATAGCTTTATAATAAGCCTTGAAATCAGATAATGTTGGGCTATTGATCTTCCAGCATGGTTCTGCCTTTTGGCCATCCTGGGTATACTGCACTTCCATAGGAATTTTGTACAGTTTCTTAAAGTTGAATATACACACATCATGTGACACATCCATTCTACACCTAAGTACTTACTCAAGAAAAATGAAATTATCTCTTTAAGGACCAGGAAGGGGTATGGGAATGACAGATATGTGCATTATCTTAGTCACTGTGTATCACACTGCTGTGAGTAATGTACTGGAGCATTAACTAAATGGTAGCAAGATGCCCCCCTGAGCAGGTGCAAGACATATTGATTTAATACATCAGTGATGATAGCCACCCAAGAACACATTGCCTCACTTGCTGAACAGGGACTATGCTAAAAACCACACTCACTCGTCCTTGTATCAGACTGTTCTAGTGTGACATGGATTTAACGCTCTGACGAGGACCCACCCTAATCATCTGAAATGCTTCTTGTCTTGTGTGACCATGAAAGCAACAGTCTGTGTTCTTGTCTGTTTGTCACTCCAGCTGTGGCTTCTGCTGCCTTGATTACCCCAAATTTGCAGCCGCCTTTAGGGAAACACCAACTGGATGAAGACAGTAAGTATCCTCATCATTCCACATTCATGATGGTCTACCATTTTTTTCTTCTCCACTTCTTCTTTTGTAATAAGATTAAACACCTTCCATTACCCCTTCTAGAACAGGTAGCAGAAATTTTTCTAATGGGCAGCATTTTTCCCCCCTAAAATTCTGTGGCTCAATCTGTGTAAGCTCAGCTTTTGGATCTAACAAAAGGGAGGACTCACAGGGATAGAGTAAGAATTAACTGCTTTGAAAGTCCCAGGGGGGAGGCAGTAAATAAACAATGGGGAGCAGTACACTTGTGCATCCTGGATACTTCTCAGGATGCTCTGATGTTTATGCCATTGTCCAAGTGAGCTTGTGATAGATAAAATAGTTACAAAGATGCCAGAGAAATCAAGTACTTGTTTTAGCTCATTATCATCCTTAAGAAATTGAAGACAAGAACTCTTATTATTACTACTTAAAGTTAATCACAGTAGACACTGATGTGCATCTGTCTGTCCTTTGTATTGTCTTTGCGTAGTTATTACAAGTGAAGTCTTCATTTTACAACTGTTCTATTTGTAGCCCAAACTGTTGCTGATTCACACAAATTAAAGGATTTCTAAATTTCCTTTCCCTCTAAAGAGAATATAAAATGATTCCAAAATATAGAAAAATCATACTTAAATGTACTTTAACTACTTAAAGGAAAGACACTAAGTAAACAGTAAGTCTCTTTACATCTTGGTACTGAATACTGAATGTGGGTCCAGCTCAGTAAATCTGCCTGCAGTGAGAGAAAAAGGCTGTTGCGTTTTCCTGATCTAGGTCATGGTTCCCAAGAACTGATACAATGTTCAAGACAATTGCAGTTTTTTCCCTGAAGAATTGTGGAGACATTTTTTGCACACCGGCACACAGTGGTCATTAGTTGTGAGATGGCCTACAGTGTCGTGGAACTTCATACCTGTAGTGGAAAATGCCTGCGTGTAAAGCAGGTAAACGGCCTGAAAAAAATCACTTGTATGTGAAATAAAGCAGAATATATTTTTTTCTACTAGGATAACATGTGCAGCTAATCTCTAACATTCAGCTTGGGGACTTGATACATATACGCATTGCAATTTTGAACTTTATCAGTATTGGTAAGTCAATGTTAAATAGTCCAATTAAAAGAAAACCATCTTGGAAGGAATTACATAAAAACTATTTTTCCCTGAATAGAATAAAACCAAGTTCATAAATTTTAAAGACCAAAAGCCTTAAATAATGTTCTCTTCTTAAAATATAAATGTTTGACAAAATAATCCAAGTTTGGTAAGGCATTCATACTCTATCTGATATAATTATTTTCCCATTTTAAAAACATCTTGTCTGCTGAGTCAACATTAATATATTATTTTCTGTTTGCAATATGTTTTAAAAATAAGTAAAATGAGTGTTATCAGGAAAAAAATATGACAATTACTGTGACAAAGTGCAAAAATGCAAATATGTTGTCATCAAGGCTTGTGGGTACAAGACTGGAGTCTTATGATATCAAAGTATTTGTTGAAAATGTTTCTAACATGAGTCGTCAATCCATTCTTCTGGGTTTATCCAGAATCTACAACCTGTAATACATAAGATGATTTTGCCTTTTGGCAGATTGTTAAGTGGACAATGTTTGGCACCTTCCAACCACGTCCATTAACATTCTCTCCAGACCTGCCAACTAGAATCTGTGGTAACACAGTTGAAAGAATGGTAATGTTTTCTTTAGCCAGCTTCTATTAAAACCACCCTTGTATACCAAATGATGCACATGCTTCAAACCTCTGTATTATGCATTCTGTCAAACCTAACTCTTTAGCTCTACTTTTCACACACTGTTTACTAATCTTTCTCTAAAGTTATTTCAATTGAATTAAAGTTGATTTGAGCCAATCCAAAGCAAACACGTATTGTTCCTTTGTATAAGACAGGACCGTGTTTAAAAAACAGTAAGTCCTTTATTCTTGTGGAATCTCCTGTTTATAAAATTTTTAAACAAATTAAAAATCAACTAATGCAAGACGGTGTGTTCTTTGAAACAATACAGCGTGGGGAGGATACAGTGAAGGCAAACACCAAAGTTTGAGTCGAAGGACACTTCACAGAGAGTTGTAGGAACTGAATGCTGAAGAGTGACTTCATCACTGGAAGATGTTCCCGGTAGCAGGAACACCATGTGCAGGAGCGAAACTGCAAGCTTCTCGCTTGTTCTCTCTGCTTCAATTCAAACAGCACTTTCCTTACGTTCAGTCAGACCTCTTCCTCATCTTGTAACTGTCTTCCCATCTGGTGTCCTCTGTTCTCTTCTTCCAATCCAGCCATCAACTCTTTCAAAAAATCCCATCAGACTTAATAATGTGTGGGTTTCCTATTCCAAGAAGCCACCTACCATTGATTCTCTGAGGACAGTTACTTAAAAATAACATCAAGGAGACAGACGATTTAGCTCAGTGGTTAGAGTGCTTGCCTGGCAAGCACAAGGCCCTGAGTTCGATCCCCAGCATACACACACACAAAAATCACTGAGTTTCTAATTTGTAATAAAAGTGTAAAAGTATATACATATTGCAAAAAATATCAGGAAATGCAAACACAAAAATGAAAATAAAGGCCATCCAGGAGCCCACATCTCAATGTAAACACTTTTAATTTTTGTTGTGCCGGCTTCCAGATTTTTACCATACATTTTATTTCTTGAATAGAAATTGTAGTGTGCAATACTTGTTCTTGGAAATCTATTTTTTTCACTTCACATAACATGGATATATTTCCTAAGCAGTAGTTATCTTTCTGGGTCATCATTTTTATGGTTGCACAGTATTCTCTTTCATGGATGAGCCATAGCTTATTTACAAAACACTTAATTAGAAATATTTTTATTGTTTCCATTTTGTCCTATGTAATGTTTTTTTTTGTTTGTTTGTTTTTTGTTTTTTGGCACCAGGGATCGAACTCAGGGCCTTGTGCTTGCAAGGCAAGCACTCTAATCACTGAGCTAAATCCCCAGCCCCAGTCCTATGTAATGTTATCATGTCTGATGTGCTTCTTTAATCTCAGTATTACATATTGTACAACAGTGTACGTTTGCTGCTGTACTGTGCAATTATTTTCAAGCTATGTCAGTGCTATTGTTTGGGTGTGTCCCTGAAATTCACGCGTTGGAAACTTAATCTCTAGTCATATGTTGACGGTGAGGTGAGACTTCTGGGAGGTGGTCCCATCATGGGGGCTCTGCCAATTGTGAATTAATGGATTAGTCCATTCAGGAACTAAGGGATTGATGGCATATTGAGTTAGGTATCGTGAGAGTGGTTCTTTATTTTTTTTATTTTATTTTTTTTTGGTGGTGCCGGGGATCGAACTCAGGCCCTTGTGCTTGCAAGGCAAGCACTCTAATCACTGAGCTAAATCCCTGGCCCCTGGTTCTTTATTTTTTAAAAAAAGCCAGATTGGACATCTTTTGTGAACCTCCTTAGCACCTGATGCCCTGTACCACCTTGAGACTACAGGGTCCACAGCAAACGTGCTAAGAATACAGACTCTTGACCTTGGCCTTCCCAGCCACTAGAACTGTAAGAAGTAAATTTCTTTTCTTCATAAATTATCTTGTCTTTGGTATTTTATTACAGCTACAGAAAACAGAATAAGACACTTAGGATTGTGTTATTTTAGCTCTTTGATAAAGTCAAAGCATCTTAAAGACTAGGCCAATTCTTCCTCATCTTTTTATAAGCCAGTAAAGGGAATTAGTCAAGTGTTCATTGGACTGGTCAGATGGATTGGCACAATCTGCTAGGGTGACATCCTAATGAGCAGTAGGGGTGACCTGCAGATTGTGCACATGTGTCGGGAGTGGCCAGCGTGTTGGAATGGGAAGCGAAAGGCACTGGAGCTGAGTAGTAGTGGATCGACTGGATCAGCTGACATCTCAAAAAGATTCTATGCTACTTAGCCTGAAGCTTTAGGGAAGCTGCTAGAACTTTAAATTATAACTTTGCTCGAGATCTTCTGTCTTAGACTCTTTCTGGTCGCTGGAATTCATATCCAACACCCACAAGGAAAGGTTTGTTTTGGCTGACATTTTTAGTCTATGGTTGACTGGGTCCAAGGAAGAAAACAGTATGGTGGAAGGGCATGGCAGAAGAAAGCTGGTCACAACTCAGAAGCCGGGATGCAGAGAGAACAAAGGCAGGAGCTATGGAGGGAGATATGTGCTTCCAGGTCACACAGTCAGTGACCCTTCTGACCAGACCCTCCCTCTACTAGACCCAACTCGCTAACAGCACATTCAGCTACTGGACTCGTTAGTGAATGAATTCACTGGTGTGTGTAGCAGCCTCGTGATCCACTCCCCTTCCACAGGCCCCAGTTCTGAACACATGACTCTTGAGGGTGACACTCTAGATCTAAGCCGTAACATCTTTCTGGGAGAGGAAAGTGAAGGGGAAGACAGGCCGTGGGTATAGAAAGCCAAGCATGCGGCCTGCGACAAGAAGAGGGAATGCGACCTGTACACCGCGTGGGATCATGTTAGAGCTGCTGCTGTTCTTGGCAATTCTCCCTCTCTGCTCAAGGTTCATTGCTAGACCAAATTTCCTACTCCTTTCTTCCGACTCTTTATCTCCATACTCAACCATCTCCTGCAATGAAACCATAAATGTAGGTGCAAACATACTGACAGTGAAGTTTCTGAGTTTTCTGCCCACCAACTAATCACCCCTGTTAGCCCAAGGCTTTTTATTCCCCTAGATCAAACCAGGTTTCTTTAGAAGTCTATTGTGATCACAGTACTTATAATCTTATAACAAAAAATAAACTCCAGTAGTCAAAATGTAATCAAGACATAAATAAATAGGAAGCAATTTTTAGTCAATCTGTTTTTAGACATTTGAATGGTCATTCATTTGACAGTCAAATACGAGTCATGTAACTTAAGTAGGTAGAGGGGTTCATTCAATAATAAGAGTTCAGAAGTGGCTACTGTATCATCAGCATAATTCGTTAGGTTTGGCAAAATCCGTCTTAAAATAGAAACAGCCTTAGGGTAAAAATGACATTTTATTTTCTGAATTGGAACCTGATTGATGTTCCAACTTTGTGTTGAGACAGTTTTATAATCCAGGTGGTCAGGAATCTGTTATTTAATTTCTGAAAGGACATAAAACAGCAATTACAGAGAGGTCCCCCTTATGCTGCCATGGTGTGTTTGGTGACCATCAGGCCTATGAGTCACCCTTACATGTGTCCTGGCAAGCTGAAGGCTGGCTGTCGTTTTATTCCTATTGGAACGGTACGTGACAGAGGAGAGAGAATTGGCTAAGTTTCCTTGCTGTTCTTACTGCCTTCCGAGTAAAAATTCCACATATAGAATGATACAGCTTTGCTTCTTTCCAACTTTATTTGTATAATTCTACCAGCGAATGCAAGACATGCTGAATAAAGGCTATTTTATCACCTCAGGGGCAGAATTTGTATTAGTGATTGGGAAATATCTAAGCACTAGCTGAATAAATACCTACACTTTTCAGAGATAAGAGTGGAAGGAAAACACAAAGGGATCTAGGACAGACATTAGGAAAATAAATACAAGGTGCCAAAAATGTTAGAGATGGTGTTTTGAACCAATGTGCTATTTTAATGACAGTTGATAGAATATAATATATTTACTAGAAAAACACAAAGAATTGACTATGTATTCATATATTTAAACTGGAATATTATAATCTGGGGGGGAGGTTGAACTGGGAATTATTTAAGTCCCTTCCAAATATAAGATACCCTGACTCCTTGGCCTTCTTACATCACTGTGCATGCTATTTTCTCTTAATTTGAAGTCTCTAATTAGCTTTGCAATTATAGACATAGTAAAATGCCTCACTAGTCTGCACTTTTAAATACCTAATACCACTTTAGTGCAAGCAGCAAGAGATAAACAGGCACATTGGTGATGAAGGTACTTGGCCCATGTCAATAATACTAATATTTCATCTTGCAAAAGATTCAACATTTATTTTAAAGCATCCACTTTGTTGTGTGCATGCCTTTTACATTACCATCCAGCACAATAATCTCACCTATAACTTGGAAGATATTTAGTAAGTGTATTGTTGAAATACAAAGTATGGTTCTAAGTTATCAGTTCTGATTTCCATAAACCACCCAAGAAAGCTAATCCGTTATTCTACAGTTCTATTGCTCAGATGAATTCTGGTTATTTTACACATCTTATAGACTTATTTTCCTACAGACACCAGGGATTAGAGTCTATATATTTGTAAAAAGGATCTGCAGGATCTCACCTCATACACAACAGAGTACTGTCAAACTCAATCTTCTAATTAAAGCAGAGAAACAACCAGTTTCTCTATAACTATGTTACTTTAACTGCAATTTAGAGAAGTATATGCATTCACTCTTTCAGATGTCTAAGGTACTTAACTCCCAAGGAGGCTTAAATCCATTGTATTATCACTCATTTGTTAGCTACCAATCTGTTCTAGGTCCTTTGATTTCCTGTGCAGATCAAAACCTTTACAATAATAATGTGGCTACTTAGTCTGTTTTGTGCTGCTATCATAGAATACAACAAACTAGATAATTTATAATGAAAAGAAGCTTTTTGACTTATATTTCTGGACACTTGGGGGGGGTCCAAAATCAAGATGCAAATGTCTTGTCAGGACCTTCCTGTTGTGTTCTCTCGTGGCAAAAGGGCAAAGGGGGCGGGGAGTGATTGCCCGAGAGTGGAGCCAATCAGCCCTTTCATCAGAAGCCCGCTCCTGCACTAATCAGTCCACTCCCACAATAAGAATCTTAATCCACTCATGGGCGAGGGGACAAACACCCCTTCTAGGTCCCACCCCTTAGCACTGTTGTATTGGGGGTCAAGTATCCAACACATTAACTTTGGGGGACACATTCGATCCATGCCAAATATATACATTTTATTCTGACTAAAAGCTTCTAGGGGATTACATTATACAAATACATGTTACTTTAAGAGTGTGGTAGGATAAATACTTCTGGGTAATGTTTTAAAAATTACTGACAAAAGTGACGGCCCTGATGAAATGGTAGGAAATGAAAGTAGGCTAACTGGCCCTCTATGTTGGTGGGCACAGCAGTCTCCTGAGTAATTGCTTAAAATGTAGGTAGATTTCTGAGGCCCATTCCCTGGTAATTTAGTTTAGGTGATTCTAATGCAGGGACTCAAGTACCACATTCAAAAAATGGTGAGTCTGAGGAAGGAGGCTTACAAATTTGAACTCAGCCTAAGCAACTAGAGAGTTAGTGAGAGATTCTGTCTGAAAATAAAAAATAAAAAAGGCTGGGGTTATAGCTCAGGGCAGAGGCCCTGAGTTAAATCTCTAGTACCACAAATAAACAAATGAACAACAAAAAACACTAAGTTTAATGATATATTAAAAAAAAAAAACACTGTACATAGCAGATTTTATCATGATGATAGGTAAAGGTGGATAATTTAAGGCCATTTTTTGAGACTTATTTGTGGAGAAATTTCACAGATGAACAGGAGGGCACCCAAAGGGCATGGGTGGTGATGCTGCTGATGGTGGTGGTGGTAGTGGTAACATTATGTAGTAGCTGCTGTTTATTGAACTGTACTAGGTTCAAGAAATTTATTCACCACTTAGTATGTACTAAGCACTGTGGAGCAGCCTTACATATAGATATAATGTTTACTCTCACAACAATTCTGAGAGACATTATCTCAACATGAAGGACTGCATGAAATCAGCTAGCTGTTGATAGCTCAATCAGTAGAATAAATGTCAAGAACTTTAAAAGAGCCAAAGAAATCCATTAGAGGCAAAGAGATGAGTAACCTCTATCTACAGCTACATCAACACCTAGAGGCATATGCATATACTCACTCTTAGAAGTTTAACCTACTGATCGCTTAATAGGAATATTCAAGTTCATGGTATATCTTTGTGCTTAGTATCAAGCCAGGCATGATTAGAGGAGAAATTGATAAAAACATATTTTTAAAAACTCTATGATGAGCAGGGTAAACTGGTTCTCCAAATATAGCCTCTTAGGAGGAAGGAGGAGTAGCGCTTAGCCAGCCAAGTTTCTCTTTGGAAAACTCCCAGTTCAGTGTAGCTGGCATCACCGCTGATTGTAGCCAGCAAAGGCGAGGGTGGAGCCTTTTTCCTGACAATGAAAACTGTTCACAGAGTTTGGTGAGAACACCATGAGCTCACTCCCTAAAAAGATCTCAAAATTCAACAGAAGTATAAATCATGGGAAGCATTATTTACTCTGGTACTTCATTTTTAAAAACCTCAGTTATCTAGAACATCCTTTGATGAAATCGAACTACTCAACTTCTGCAATTAATGTTAGCTGAAGGTACGAGCAACTGAAATAGGGGAAAATATGACTTTTAATCTGTGAGATAGTCTGCAAACCTCATTTGTCCCAGTTTTGGGGAAGTAGTGAGACCAGATACCTCAGACGGGTTGCAGGGCTGGCTGTACTCTGCTGGCTTCAGGTAACACTCACATGATCGCTGCTTCACCTCCGCACAGCAAGGAGCATGCTGAACGCCTCGATTTGTAAGCGCCTGCTCATGCCTGTTGTCAGTGCTTCTGATTAACGAGTGAGCTCGTTGACGTGGAGTCTGGTTTTCAGACAAATGTGTGTTGTAGGCCGTATGGCTTGCCTTCTCGGAAATTGGTAGTAGTTCCTCCAAGCTGGTTTTTAACCTGTGGTCGGTAGGATGTTGAGAGACAGAGTTGAAGACTCTGTTGTGTTGGGGCTGCTCTCCGGAATACCGAGGCGGAAGCAGGAAGGCGGCTACTGCCACCATCCAGGCTTTAACCAGGATGATTCGAGGGAGGTTTTGGAAAGCAGATTTTGAAGCCATGGCCGGCGGGATTGACTAAGAGGAGTCAAAGATAATTCCACTGAGTTTAGTCTTAAAACCGGAAGAACAGAATTGATATTTATTGAAAATGAGTGTACAAGGAGCAGGATGGGGAAAGAACAGTTAGTTCTGCATATATTAGAGATGACTAGAAAGCCCGGAGTGTTGGCGCATGCCTGTAACCCTGGCCTTCAGGAAGGCTGAGGCAGGAGGATTGCAATTTTGATCCCAGCGTGGGAAACTTAGCAACTCAGCAAGGTTCTGTCTCAGGAAACACAGACACACACACACATCACACCCTCCCCCCGCCCCCACCAACACCACCAACAATAGAGGCTGGGATGTGGCTCAGTGTGACGGCCCTGGATTCAGTTCCCAGTATAAGAAAGATGCTTACCAGGAATCTAAATGGCAGCGCTGAGTAGGTAATTGGACATATAAATCTAGAATTTAGGGAGATGTTTATGCTGGGAATCTATATTTGGGGCTAATCATCTCTATCCTATGGTCTATAAAACTGCAAGAGTGGACAAGTTCTTCCAGGGAGAGAGGGTATCTACAGGAAGGGTCCAAGGTCCGAGGCCAACTTCTCCATCACTTCAGTGTTCGGGCTTGGGGAGAGAAGGCAGAAACAGCCACAAGTGTCAGAAGTGTGGCCACTGAGGGAGGCAAGTCAAGGGAAGATGCTGTTTTAAGGAGCGGAGAGTGGCCCAGCTAGGTCAGCTCTGCTAACATGGAGCAAGCGAGAAGAAGCTTCACCAACAAGGAAAACGCCCCTCAGAAGTGGGAGGCACATTATCCACCTCATCCTGCCCCCTTGAGCACATGAAGGGAAAGAATATAGATAAATAAGAACCTATCAATTTGGATAAAATAAAACATTACCACCTGGTTTTTAAATTCAGTCTGCTAGGGCAATATTTTGTTACTTTCTCATTGCCTGGACACCCACAACTTGAAGAAGGAAGGGTTTATTGTGGCTCAAAAATTTTTAACGTTTCAGTCCATAGTCTGGCTCCAAGGCAGGGTGGTATGGCAGAAGAGAAACAGCTCACAGCATGGAGACAGGAAGGAGAAGTGGGGGAGAGGGAGTGGAGGGAGGAAGAGAGAGAGGGAGGGAGACAGGAATGGAGGAGGGAGAGAAGGGGAGAGGGAGAGATACAAAGGGAGGATGGAGGAAATATACCCTTCCAGGCCAATCTTCCAGTGACCCACCTCCTCCAACCAGGCTTTACCTCCCAAATCACATTTAGCTATAAACACATCCGTGGACTAATCTAGTGATGAGTATCACACCCCCATGATCCAATCACCTACCCAAAGCCCCACCTATGAGCACATCTAGATACAACAGGTACCATTTAGTAATTTCTTCAAAGAAATTTTGTTTTTGTTTTTGATGTTGATATAGCCATCCCAAGTGCCTGCTTTGCAAGTAGAAGAAATCTTGGAGAAGAATCTTTTCAAAACTCTCTAAGTGCAAAATGTTTTCCTTCTTTTTATTACTTATCATAGAAATATACCGTTGGACTTCTTTCTAAATAGGACACATGAATGAATGAACTCTAACCATGTGTCCCATGATGAAGGGGCATGGCGCTTTCTGAGCGTCTCCACACTGATGTTCAGATCTGTAATTTTGAACTTCTCCCCTCTGCTACCCTTCACACCTCTGATGTTCCACCCCAGTGAACACTCAGGTGCTTGTCAGGTGGTCTTTCAGGTCACCTGTATTTTTTTCCACTTTCCCAACTACAGGCAGAAAACAACACTGACAGCCTCCTGAAACTGGTTACGGGTCTAAGTTCCTTACTTATCTAGTGGTTTTGTAGGGGCAAACAAAATGCTTCCCACCTAGGTCTTTCCTGTCAGTTCCTCCTGTCTTTGATCCCTTTTGCATGTGGACTTCAGCATCTCATTTGTGAGAACGGTTTTGTATATTACAGAGAATGCGCTTGGTGGTTTCAGGGAAAAGAGGCTCATTTATTAGCCGGTGGCCTTGGCATAGAATAGATCACTAACAACTTTTCAAGCTTAGATTTTCATTTTTATTGTTGGTATATCTTTGGGATACATAATAATTACATTCATCTTGAGGAATATGTACCTATATACGTAGCATCTCAATTATTCCCCCAGCCTCTCTCTCCCCTTGTACAGCATCCCTTTCCGTCTTCCCAAAGTCTACTTTCCTGTTTCCTACCGTTTCTCTTTTATTTTTCTCTTTAAATTATTATTTTTTTTTTGTTTCACTGAGTTTAGATTTTCTACAGTGCAGATTATGCAGCTAGCTCAGCTAATCATCTGACATTTCAGATCCCTGGATGTTCCAAATGTTTGGTTCTCAGTGATGCAGATTATATTTGCATAGGCACATACCTCGGGGGTAACCTGGTGAAAGATGCTTCCTGCTATGTTAAACTGTGTACTTATTTTTTATGATAATTCTAATAATGTATACTAAATAACAATTTTAGTTTTTGCTGTTCTTTATAGAGCATTGTTATCAAGGAGTATTGATTCCTTCCCAGTGACTTTTTTAGCTTAATGAGGGATCCTGGGAATATCAGTTCTAGGTGCAGACAGTAAGCATGAAACTCATGCTACACGTGAATTTTCCCTAGACTACACATACAGATATAAACTCCAGTAGATACAGAAGGCAAAGAGCAGCACAGAAGATATTTGTAAAGGAAGCCATCTACTTCCCTGTGTTGTCAGATGACTAAGCTATGTCAGGTTGTAGTACTACATCATGAATCAGTCTTTGAGTTACTTTGATTTCTCTGTAGGTGACATATTCTCTGAACACATTTCTCTCCACCTTCCAACCACTTAAATTTGTTTGTATTTGGGATAATTTTAGGTGTAAAGAAAAGTTGTAAAGATAGAGCAGGGAGTTCTTACACAGCATTTACTCTGTTTTTCCAGATGCTAATATCTTACACAACTATGGTGCATTCATGGGTAAGAAGTTACATTAAAATTAACTGAACTACAGACTTCATTTAAACTTTACCAGCTTTTTCATTGGTGTACTTTTGCTATTCCAGGATCCAGTCTGGGTTACTGAACTGCATTTAAAACTTTAACTTTTGAGGACCAGAGTTAGAGCTATAAAGACTTTAGATCTAATATATATTGGTTGAGATTTGCAATCAGAAAGAATAAATAGAAATGGCACGGGATATAACCATTGGAAAAACCCAGATTTAAAGAGGTAACCATAATTATGTTTTAGGTCAAAAAGTTTATGTGTAAGTTTTTGGTGCTGTCAGGATACCTTATGTTTTCCCTTATTTTCAGGATCCAACAAGAATTCTTTTAAGTCAAATGATAGTGAGAATCCTGTTAGCTATGATCCACTCTTGGACTCAAATGAGGGAAAATATCTATGAGAAATTTGGCAGCTGCATCTCAAGAAAATATTTACATAATATTCTTGGAAATACATAGGTGGTATCTGTGTACTTCATCTCCTTCTAGGTTATCCCTTTACCCTTTTATTGAGGCCACATTAATTATAACAGTGTTTCTTTAATGCATTCATCCAAAACACACACTGAGAACCAGTTATGAGCGGGGACTGAGCTGAACTGTATGGAACCCACAGTCTTTTGGATCGACCCAGACAAAATTATCAGGTTTTATTGAATAATGGAGAGATGATAAAGGGTATTCTTAGATCACTATGGGAAGAACCACAGAAGAATGCACGAAGCAGGAAAAAACCACACGCAAAGAGATGGGGGTGGGTGGTACCTGGTCTTTTGGGTGTTCCTGTCTAGCTGTGGTGCAGCCTGGGAGGCATGGTAGGAACAGGAGCAGGATGTGTGGGTGGAAGCTTAGAATGATAAAGGCCTTGGATGCCAGCCAAAGGATCTGCAATTATCATGAAAAAATGGGAATCCAGTGATAATATTTGTGCTTCAAAAAGATAAGTGTAGAAATGAATTGTGGGAAGAATAGATGTGAGGCAGGGGAAATCAGAGAGAGTTTTGAGATGGATAATATTGATTTAGGTCCCACAACCCCACAAAGATCTCCTGCCTCTTCTCTACTTGACCAATATTTAAATCATCCTTTTAAGAGTAGGTTGAAATCCTGCTTCTTCTGAGAAGGCTTTTCCTCCCACTTCCCAGACATACCTGCTCACTTACTCCCTACCTCTTTGTTCATAGCTCAATTATAGTATTTAATTAGGTAGTGTCATAAGGACTGTTTTACATGTCTCTCTCCCTACCACAGTGAGCATCTCTAGGTGACGCCTGTATCTTATTCGTCTTGGCATCTTCAGAATTTAGGACAGGACCTGCGACAGGACATCTGATCAAATATTCAATGAGCATGAAATGGAATGAATAGTTAACCACGGAGAGAATGCATGAGAATTTTAACCTTTCCCCTAAAACCGAATGATCATTATTACCCAAATTAAGTTTGGAAAAATTCCATGTACCACCATTTAAATTGGTTTAATTGAGGAAAAGGAAATGAGGTTCAAAGAAGAAATTATAAATTTTTAAGTAATTGATATAGATTACAATAGTCTGGCCATGTTGCAGGTAATCAAAACTCAAGTTAGAAAGAAAAGAGTTTATGGAAGCAAATTTATTGCAGAATACATTACAAAATCAATATTGTGTAATTTACTTCCATTATAGTATATAAACAAATTTTTTTAGTTCTAAGTGTTATCTAAGTTTTCATGAGAAACTAAGTAAAAACTAGTTTTTATTGAAACTATGTGTTTTTATTAACAATAAACAAAAACGATTGCTACTGCATAGGTATTCATTCTACCAGTAAAAGGCTAGCTTGTTTTGGACCAACCTTCTCCCTGAGAACAGGTAGTAGAACTGGACTCAATATTAAAGAAAACAAAACTTTGAAAATGTCACAGAACTAGCAAGGCAGTGAGAAATAGTGGAGTCAAGATCTGGGAGAGGATAAATGTTCATGAAGGCTGTCTTTGTTTTCTGTTGCTATATCAAAATACATGAGACTGTGTGATTTATAAATAATAGAGGTTCATTTTAGCTCATGTTTCTAGAGGCTGGGAAGTTCAAGAGCCTCTGTATTTACTCTGCTTCTAGTGAGGGAAGGGCTTTGTGCTGCTTTGACTCACGATGGGACACAGGAGGTCAAGCGGCTACCCAAGAAAGGAACAAAGTGTGAGAGGCCACCTTCCTTTATAACAACTCAGGTTTGCAGTAACTGAGCCAGTCCCATGAGAACTGCGTCCATCCCTCTTAAAAGCCTCATCACTTTTCAATGCTATGACATTTGGAATCAAATTTTAGCATGAGTTTCTCAGGAGACAAATCATGTTCACACCACAGCACAGAATTGCTGAGCCTGGAATAAGGGCTGATTTTTCCTAAAAGTGATTGTTGATTCTGAGAGCTGTGACTTAGAGGATGAAAATGTAGAAAGTTTTGGACACTTATGGAATTAGGAAATCAAAAATTGGAGGCCATTGTTTGCCAAGGAGTAGAAATATTGGTAAATATCTCAGGTAATCAGTTTAGAGCCAGAAGAGCTCTATCTGGGGATAACACTGTACAGGAAATAGATCAATTCTGAGGGAACCCAAGCCCAGTTTGGGATGATATTAAATCACTGACTAGATTGAAGTGTTTTTAGGTGCTAGTGCCCTTAGTTTAGCTGCCTGCCAAAAGCATGTGTATATTGTCTCTGGAGTAATATAGCATTGTACAGAGTCTCTTGACAATTTTCACACACATAGAATATCTGGCAATAGAAAGTAACCGAGAAAACAAGGAGACAGGACGTGACCAAAAACCAAAAGAAAAACAGACAGCAAAAACAGATCCATAGTGAGATCCAGATCATGGAGCTTTCAGGAATCGCTATTAAAACAGTAGTCACTTGTATTTCCATAAACTGAAGTTAAATTGTAGAGAGCTAGAAATAATAGCAATGAACAAAAAGAAGTTTTAGGAGTAAAACAACTGATGAGGCATAAAGTTCGATTCTAGGCATTGTTGGAAACACTCTGCATGCAGACGTAGCGCAGCGGTACGGTGCAACACGCTGCAATTGGGTTGTTTTTATATGTGGCATACAGGATTTGGTGTAAACGAGGAATATTTCTTTCTGGACTACAGCAGATAACAAAGATTATAGATATTTAAGAAATTACGAGAAGCGATGAGGTTCAACTAGCTTCAACAGTGAAGTGGATCTTGGGTAGTTCTGACAAATATGAATTAATTAAAATATTCAATCTAGAATCATAACTGGGAAGTACAGACAGGGAACTGCTGAGAGACTGTGTAGAGTCCTACAATCTATGGAATCTAGTAGATTTCAGTTTGACTCCTAAAATTTCAGGTAGAGGAACTTCAATAAGTTGCTAAACTCTCTGATTTCAGAGGCCTTGTTTTTAAAATCTGAATAATACTTGATTTGTTGGAGTTATTAAGAACTTTTGAAAATGCATACGGAAGTCCCAAGAACAGTAGGCCTTAGACCAGACATGCCAGCTCACTGACAGCTACTGGTACGGGGTGAGGTATTTACCCAGCCCCCTTTCCTTTATACCACTCAGAGTTAATCCACCCTGTTGTTGCCCGACACATGCATTTCTTTATTCCCGCTACTCTTCTTCAATCCTCTTCTTCGTTTTATTTTAAGAGGGAGAAAAAGAACCTATCTCTTGTAATTATCATTACCTGAAAGTGAGTAGATTTTAACACATTATTGACTTATGACTCTGAGATTAATGTACATTGATTAATGTATTCTGAGGACAAAAAAACGACCTTTTTAGTTTTACATACAGTATGTTCAGAATAAAATATCAGTCTGGGTTGTCTGTTCAAGCTAAAAATCTAGTGGATTTTGCTTGCTTGCTAAGGAGAGGTCGCAGCTTCCTGTTTGTGTGGTTGATGGCCTTTCTTGTGATAAAACAGCTTGGCAGAATCCTGAGTCATCAGCAAGACCCAAACAGACTCAGTCTATGCTGAGAATCCTGGCAGAGGAAAGGTTTTGGATTCGTTTTCTGAACCTTTATGTCTTGACCATCTTTTCTCTTGCGAGTCTACATTTCTACTAGACCTTACCTACCCTACTGTACCAAAAAATGTTGCAAAGGGGAAGGGGACCAAGAGATGGAAGGAGTGGGGAGAAGGGCTGGGTAGGGGATGAAAAAAGAACTAAGATGTGTTATGTGCATGTACCAACTGCCCGGGATGAATGTGATCATTACGTACTGCAAACATGTACTAATACAAATTTTAAAAAGAGATATGCAAAATTTAAACTTACGATATCTATTTCACAAATTATTTCAAAAACTTCTCATGAACGAAATGCGATTTAATAAGTATCATTTTTCAAGCAACTTTCACAAGAATACTAAACATATAAAAGAATAATTTTATATCAAAATATATGAGCACTTTCATTTTTCAGTCTGTGTACTTCATGTCTTAGTACTCACGAGAATTTTAATGTTTGTTTTTTATTGGAAAAGAAATTGAAGCTTTGTTCTTTAACAAATTATTTCAATATTATGTACCTGATCTCTCTTTGTGTACTTTCTGCCTTGATTTTAACATCTCATTTTTATAAAGATGGCTTTCCTCCAGGTTAGCCTGAGAAAAAGTGGCAGTATTATTAAAGAACAGAGTCTTGGGTCATTTTCTGTATTAATAGTTTATTTTACAGCATTCTTTCTAAATGTTACGACACACTTCTCTGTTGAATTGGATATCTTTCCAAACTTTTTAATCAAATTAAATGGACTAAATATATTTTGCAGTTGTATCAGCAGAAGAGAACACTCTTTTTACTGCCTCTTGCTCCTTCATCATTGCAAATAATTTTTAATGCAGGAGCTATGCATTGACCCTGTTTTAAAACTAGATGCTGTGCTTGGCCACTGAGGTTGTGTGGATGTGCTTATTCCTATTCGCAAGAACTCTATGTGTTCAGGTAACCTGCACCATGTCAACATCCCAACGTCTTGGGGACATCGTCACAAGTTAGTTTATGTTTTTCTTGTTCTTCTTCTCATTTTCCATCTCTTTTTTCTTCCCCTCCTCCTCCCTTCTCATTCTTCTTTTTAAAATAAAGTTTAGTTTTTAGAAAAGTTTTCAGCTTACAGAGACATTGGGAAGAAAACCAGAGTGATTCCATGTATTCCAGCCCCAGTTTCCCCTACTATTAGCATCTTTCTTCAGTATGGTTTATGTAATTAAAATTAATGAACAAATACTGATATATTATTATTAACTAAAATCTCTACTTCTTTTTTTCCAGATTTCCTTAGTTTTCCCCCAGTGTCCTTTTTCTGTTCCAGGATCCCATCCAGAACAACACATTACAATTAGTCATGTTGTCTCTTTAAGTTTCCTCTTGCTGTGACAGTTCTCAGACTGTCCTTGTTTTTGATTATCTTGATAGTTTTGAGGAGTAATTTGTTTTTGCTTAAAAGAAAAAAGAACTTGATCATGGGCTGCAAATCACACTCTATGATTATTTTCCAGTGGAAGCAGAATTCCCACTCTTCTAGATGGTTCTCTTGGGGGCTGTGAAGATGTGACTCCCACGGAGCCCTTCATCATGGCTCATGGCTTTCCTCCAAGCCCACTTTCCTGGCACCTCCAGCTGCAGCTGCATTTTCAGACCACTTTCCTGTCTCTGGCTGTGATGTCTGGCCTCTCCAAACCTTTTCCACTCCACTGCAGCCTCTCCAGACTCTACCAAAAGTCCTAATTGCTTCTTTTAACTAGCAACGGAGTACACATTTTTATCAAGCAGAAATCTTGTTCCTCCTTATTCAAAGTCTCTGTCTTCAGAACCCACAATCACAGGCCCTCTGTTTCCCAGAGAAGAGGGGCATTGCTTGCATTCCATCCTGCTTCGAGAGCTTCTAACAATTCCTAATGCAGAATGAAAAGATGTAATGGTTGAGTTTACATTTCAAAATAGATTGAATGTTGACTTCTGCTGGACATAATCACAATAGCAGAGTTAGCCCTGTCAGCAGAGGTGTGTACCAGATGCTAGAGAGAGAAAACTAAGTCTGTTGCTGTAGCGAAGGAAGAAGAGGAAGGAGTGATCATCAGAAACGTAAGGCTTTTCATGGGTAACAGCTGAACTGAGTTTGTGACAGTGTGTGCTAGGCAATGCCAGCATCCCAGGTAGGACAGAAGCCTGGACAAAGACACTAGGACACAAAATAACACAGGATGTCTTTGCGCCAGGCATTCTGAATGGGTGCCATGTAAAGGGACTACTGAGGAGAGGCAGCATGGTGAGTTTGGGAAGCTAAACAGAAATCAAGCAGACTAGAAAGTGCCTTTTATGTGACTCTAGGGCCTTAGAATCCTGTCCAGTGCTGTGAGGTGAGGTCTCCTTGGTGACAGGGTAGTAGGGTTCAAGATCTAGACTAGAAAGAGTCAAAATGAAGAGGGCTGAAGTTAGTGCATACAAGAAAGTGATCTAACACCCCAAAGGGGACCATGGTAATGAGCTGGGAAAAGGGCACATTTAGACTTTTGACTTAAATCAAATTAAATCGTTCTTAGGTTGCTGAGCCCGTGGGCTGCCTAGGAGTTGGTAATACAAGATTTAAGTCTAGGTTATATGAGACCTTACAACTGTCTGTCTGGACTGAGATACTCTTTGGTCAAAGAGAAGTCCAAGAGGCTATTGGCCCTCTAGTGGCAACCACAACGAATTTTCTACTTTGCTGGACACCCAAGTAGAATATACAGTAGAGAAAAGGTCATCTCAAGAAGCTATACTCCACGAAGCTATTGAACTACTATCTAGATTTAATGTACAAGCCTAATATGAATTAGTTGAAACAGGAAAGAAGATGCTATTTAATAATAGAAATCTACCATACAAACCAGGAGGTTAGATCACTCACTGAAATTAATTCAACACAACCTTCTTATTTCATGTTTGACAGTGTACAATAGCAATGTAGCATTATATTATAAATGACGTCTTTAAGATTTCAACTAAGTGTAGTGATTTATTTTAAATGTACACACAGGAACATGTTTGGAGGTGGAGAAATTGGTTTCCCTGCATATCCAGTCATCTATTTTAGGCTCTGATCTGTTCATATGCAATTTACACTTGCCATCTAGAGAAACTTGGCCACTCAGTTTAGCATTATAGAGTTTCCAGTTTATTTCTTTTTCTCTCAACATAAGTGATTTATGTCCTGTTGAGGAGCCTTTGCTATCAGTTTTCAATCTTTCAAATGTACAGTCTTTTGAGAAGTAATGCTTTCCTCTGCCTTTGCTAAAGGCATTTCACAGAAATATCTCATTATTTATTTATAAGAGTAAGTCTCTGGAATAAGGTAACATTACCACTGTTCTACTATTGCCTCTACACACATGGATACATTCATAATTGATAGAATGGTCTATACTAGTGTTACAGCTAGAATAAATCTAAGGTTGGATCTCTGGGAGAGCAAATCATGCCCTCATTTTTGTTAAGAAATAAATAAAGGGCATAGATTAAAAATTATCCGAAAGGAGGAATATATTTAGGCTGGGCAGGGGGAAAGACAATGAGGTTTGGCAAAGAGGAGAGAATACAGGTGGAAGAAAACCAGTCAGAAAAATATCTTGAACAGTGTCTGGCTTAGAAAGTGTTTTTTGTTTTCTTTCTGTATTGTGTCTCTTGTTGGAGCAGGTTAATGATCAACCACGGGGTTAGCCTTTTTTTGCTGGCAAGACTCTCAAAGAAACAGAAAGTCCTTGAGGAACAATGGATTAAACTACTTTAAGGAAATTCTGAGCTGATGAACATCAAATAGGCAGGTGAGTTTTTCCCTGGCATGCTTCTGTCCTGGTTTCCTTCTCTTGGAAGTGAAATTGATCTCAGGACAGAGTCCTCTTCCACACAATAGATGACTAAGCTGAGGATGTATAGTTACAAAACAGAAGGATATTCGCCCTCTGTGGCTAAGGCAGTGGGAGTCGGGGAGCAGGTCTCAAAAATATATGCATAGTATAATGTATAATGCCGTCTTTGTAAACAAAGCTTGACAACGTATGTATACAGATGTATTTACATATTAAAAAAATCTAGGTTTTCTCCAAACGTTAATGAGAATTAGCTCAGGTTGGTGGAATTGTTGGTAGTCTTAGCTCTTTCCTTCTCACTTTTCTAGTTACATATGTTTGTAAGAACTAATTTAAAAAAAAAAGAATATAGGGCTAGAGATTTAGCTCAGTGGTTAGAGTGCTTGCCTTGCAAGCACAAGGCCCTGGGTTCGCTCCCCAGCACGAAAAAATAAAAAATAAAACAAAATAAAATAATATAAATGCTTTCTTAAAAGAGAAAAAAGTGTTACTTTGTAGGTAGCTGTTTGTAGATACTAGGTGATTAATTTGGGTTTTAAAAATTATTAAAACTAGCCAGGCTTGGTTTTGCATGCCTATAATCCCAGGACCCTAGAAGGCTGAAGCAGGGGGATTACAAATTTGAGCCCCACCTGGACAATTTAATGAGACCCTGTTTCAAAGTAAAAAGGGATATAGCTCAGTGCAAATGCCTTTGGATCAAACCCCAATGCCAGAAAAAAATTATCAGAACTTCTATAGGAACTAGAAAAACTTAAAAGTGAATGCTAATATGATTTTAGAATGGCATTGATTTTTTTATATATCAAGCAAAGAAAACCCATAAGAGATTGGCATTATTACATAATCTTTAAAACTGTAGATCAAGAGGAAACAATGTTTAAACAAGGATTAAAGATAAATATTAAACTCATATGAAATACTCACAATATATAGGACCAATCAAAATGTCTTAGCACAGAACTTGGAACAAAGTAAATGTTTAATAAGTATACATCACCATTATTCTTAGTGTATTAGCTTATTACAAATCGGTAAGAAAAATAAAAATTCTAAGGGAACAACAGAGGGGGGAGGGGGAGAGGAACAGAGGGACAAGAGAAATAAATAGAAGGAAAAAATGGAAACAAACCTTTTGTAAATAAGGAGGGAGGAGGGGAATGGGTAAAAAAGAAGCAATGAGATACATCATGTACAGGTACAAATCCCCTATGATGAATGTTATCACTGTGTACATCTAAAATGTACCATTGAAATAAAACTAAAAAAAAAAAGAAAAAGAAAAATTCTTCAAAATTGGACAAAGGAAATGTATAAAGAAGTCCCTAATCATGCAAAGTCTAGGAAACATATGGTAAAGTTCAAACTTTCTCATACTTTAAAAAAAACCTATCTAAAATATTACATATAAAATTCTTTAATGATTTGAACAAAGATTTTGAAGAAAAGAAAAAGATATGTGTAGTACTGACAAGGTCTCAGAGAAATAGGTACTTTTGTACAACGGAATTGAAAAGATGAATTGGTACTAACCTTCCAGATGGTAATCTGTCAGTAAATATTTTTTTAAAAACCTTAAAAACATTTATATCATTAAACCTAGGAACTCTATGCTTAGGTAATTATCTTAAAGAAATAATCAGGCATGTTAACTTTTTAAAAGGGCCAGTAATGTCACTAGTAGAAATGTATCCCATATATAAGTTAATGTGCTCATTGGTAATATGACACAGATTAAAGGTTATTTATGCAGTTTTGTAATAAAAGATTAGAAACAACCTCAATCACCATCAGTAGCAGTAAGGTAAATAATAATACTTCTAGACAATAGACTGTTATGGAGGAATAATAATATGACCACAGAATGTGTTGTTATAGAAAGATACACTCCCAATACTTAGAAAAAGATACAGAACAGTGCAAGAAGGGGAGTAATATGAATATATTTTTATTTGTTTGCATATTCATAAAATAATACAGAAGTACCTTGAGAAATTATAGTGGCTGCTGTGGGTGTGAGTAGGAAATTAGGCAGCTGTAAGAAAATAATGGGAAGGAGAATAATTTATTTCATTGAAACAAATGAATGAAGTGCATTTAAAAGCAAAGTACTTACAAAACATAACGGCAAGACTGCAGGGAAACTCTTTGAAATGTTCAAAATGAAAAATTACCATACCTGAAATTTACTATGCTTACCTTTTCCTTTTTGAGGACACAGAGAATGCTCTCCTTCTTTTGTCATTTTCATATCTGAAGAAATATCTGACATATAGTACTCATTCAATTAATTTTAGAGGAATAAGTGGCCCAGGGCTAGGGATTTAGCTCAGCCATTTAGAGTGCTTGCCTTGCAAGCACAAGGCCCTGAGTTCGATCCCCAGCACCAAAAAAAAAAAAAAAAAAAAAAGGCCACTCAGCCTATAAGAAGAATAAGTGGCCTAGTAAAATTTAAAAGTTAATCACAGGAAGAAATCATGAATACCTCTCACAGTCAGAATTATTTTTTCAGGAAACAACTAAAATTACTTTTGAGAGAAGATTCAAAACAAAAGTTTCGACTGTCTAACTAGCTAATTTAACAACATACCCCTTTCATCAACTCTAATTCTAAATAGGGCTGTTAAGGTAGATTATTAAAACAAAGATAAAAACAAGCGAAACAATTGGAGTTCATCACAGCGCCACACTATGGTGCCATACAAGTTCATAAACCCGGTTTATCATTTCTACCCAATAATATGCCAAATCATTTTCCTTTTCTTGCCAATGAGAGATATCAGGATTTACCCACAACTAAGCCGTGATACTTAATGAGGGATGAAAGATATTGAGCTAAAAGAATGTGCTATAAACCATCAAAACTCACCACAAAACACGCCAAGTGTTAAAGATGATCTGGTGCTCATCTAACGGTTAACACTGGGGGAAATGTTCAGGGGGCAGAAATGAAGCCCAGGAAATGAGCTGGTGACTGTGTGCTGGATTAGTGGTTCTCAACGCTGGCTGCACATTACACTCACCTGGGGAGCTTTAAAAAATACTGATACCAGCGCTCTACTCCCAGAGATTCTGATTAAATTCCTGTGGGGTGGGGCTCAGGCATTCGTATGAAAAAAAATAGTGATGCTTATGTGAAGCCAGGGTTAAAAAATGCTATACTGGATCATGGAAATGATGGAGGGAAGGTTTTTTTCATTATTTCACTTGAAAAGATATCTAAACAATTGGTTCCAACCATTATAATTTATGCAACTACAACATGTGCTTCAGATTAAACTTTTCTCTTTATTTTTTCATCTTTCTAACCCAGAACACACCCCAAATCCCATGTTTGGACTATTAATATTGGTTCTTATGGGTCGCTCTCCTTTGCTTTTATTCTTTCATTTTTTCCACATTGAGCAAAACTTACACATGCTTTTTCTTATATAGCCAGGACTCTGCTCTCCAGAGTCTATAGTTTACATCTGGAGTGTTCCCTAAAAGCCCATGTGTGAAAAGCTGGGGGGTGTTTTGGGAGGTGGTGGAAACTTAAAGAGGAAGGGCCTGGTGGCAGGTTTCAGGTCACTAGAGGGTGCCCTCAAAGAGGACTGTGAGACACTGGTCTCTTCCTCTTTATGTCCCAGCCACAGTGCTTCACCATGTGCTCCCACTATGACATACTGCTTCATTACACGCCCAAAAGAAACAGGGCAATAGACCATGGACCAAAGCATCCAAAACCATGAGCCAAAATATTACTCTTTATAGACCAGTCATCTCGGGTATTTGCAACAGTAGCAAAAAGCTAAAACACATGTACAATATATGCAATGAAAACTTCTTAGGTTTGGCTTCTATCCTGAACTCTGCCATTATCTAATGAAAAGGGACTGCAGCTCACTTTCCACATTTACACCACATTAGTTGGGACTGGTAATCTCAAAAGTTCTTTTCCATTCAGAAATTGTAAATTCTCTGGTTCTTGGTTTTAGTAACTGCTAGTAAGTATCCAATCTCATCTTTTGTAATTTCTTGAAATATTCCTTAATTGAAATCAAACAAAATATTCCTCTACTTATTTCTTGCCCCCTTCCCTCCAATGCAGTGATTTATGCCGTTCATTCTCCTGGAAGGCTTTTTCATTCTTTCCAGACAATCACACATTTAGTCGCCTGACTCAGGCTTGCTTCTTGCATTGGCTTCAGGAAATGGCAATTTTACATCTATTACATTCTTACTTTGAGCTTTCCTTGGTACTCTAAATGAAGATCCTCTTTAAAGTGTGTTCCAGGGCTAAGTGGTGTCAACATCACTTGGGTGCTTATTACTGATGCAGAATCCCACAGGTTACTCCGGTTAGAGTTTCAACCTGATGCCAACTGACTTGAATGCACTCAGACTTTGAGACGAACTGGTCTATAACAGTTTGTTAACATTGTTTTTCTTCTCTAGTTTATTTCTTACTTGCATATATTTAAAGATTTTCAGGTTGAGGAGCGTATCTAAAGTGTAAGTTTTCCAATTAAAACTTGGAGTACCTACCATCTACATGGCAGGTGTCCTGAAATATTTGTGGAATGAATGATTGCCACAGTACCAGAAACAAGTTCAGGTAGAATAAACTCAAAATTTATGTTCAAAAGTTGATGAAAAAAAAAAAGTTGATGAATACAATGTTGATAGGCTCACAGAACTTCAGGGTTTTGAAGGAACATCTCGCAGGGTCTCAATTTTCAAGGAAAGGGAGGCGAGAGGAACAGATGTAGCCATCTCTGCTCTGTTAGACAACACTGTCTCTCTCAGTGACACTGTCAACTTTGAACACTACCCAAACCAAGCAAGCACCCAAAAGGGAAGTGTAAGAATTCAAGGGCATTCTGCTTTTACTCAACCCTGTACTCAAAGAATATTTGCTATTGCTCTGTAGATTATCCAGGGACATTTTCCAGTCCTTACCACGACTGGTAGGGCAGCTAAGTGCTGGGGAAACAGAAAGGACCATAACCCAGTAGCTGGCCTCCTAGAGGATACTTTCGTGGACGGCCAGGGGCAGCAAGCTAGGATGTAGGAAAAATAAAACAGAAGCGCTGAAAAAATCTAGAGTCCTTTGGAGGCATTTAGAGTCTTTTAAAGGCACTACACACTACAGAATAATAGAAGAAAACACAGTTGCTCCAAGCCCGAATCATGGGTTCGTTATAGTTCTTCCCTGCTCAGCTCTGAGCTCTCCCCAGCTCTCCCTGACTCTGTGTGTGTGTGTGTGTGTGTGTGTGTGTGTGTGTGTGGTTGGTGCTACCCAACACCCAGCACAGCACACAGTAAGCCCACACTTTCCAAGTCCATTTCATCTAGAAGGGCAAACTTTATTTTCCCTTTTTAAACAAATAGCACAGTCGCAGTACGTGGAAAATATGCACCCCGCTCCCATCGCGGGGCCCCGCTGGAAGCTCGGCCGCGGCGCACAGCCGCTTTGGGGTTGCCGGAGGCGCGCTGCGGGCCCGGGCAGCGAGAGGCGGGGCGCGTTGCGGGCGGTGTCCTCCCCCCCCCCGGCGCATTCCTGCGCCGTCCTCCAGCGCCGCGCTCCCTCCCCCGCCAGCTGATTCATTGGCTCGGCCGCCCAGACTGCCTGGCGCCGGACGCGTGACGTCACCCATTCAGCGAGCCCGCCTCCCCCCTCCGCTGGCGCCGGCCGGGCGGTCGCCTTGGCAACACAGACGCCAGCGCGCACAATGACTTCCAGCTGGAGCTGCCCCGCCGGCCCGCGAGCTCGCTGGCTCGCGCAGGGCTTTGGAGAGCGGAGGTGGCTTGCTTTTTTTTTTTTTTTTTTTTTCTTTCTCGCTTTCTCTTTCTTTCTCTCCCCGCCCCGGCCCCCTGCGGGTTCCCCCTGCCGGGAAAGGCACTCGCTCTACTTTCCTAGGGCTCCGGTCCCAGTTCCCTTCTGCAGCCCTCTCGCACGCTCTCCCTCGGCCGCCGCCTCCCCGGCGCAGTGTTTTGCTGGGCTGCGTCCCATGCTAGGCTCGGCAGACATTCTGGCGGTTGGGTGCAGCCCTTGCAGCGCTAACACCTGCAGAGCCGAAGCTCCTGCCAAAGGCAAAAGAGGAAAAATTCATTGTCGTAATAACGAAAATGATAAACCTCAGCTGTCTTAAGAACTTCTGAGTAGGTGTTGATTACCTCCCACAGTCAAAAACAACTTCCTGTAAAAGAATGTGCAGCATCCCCTGTTAAAAGCGCCGTGGTTCTTGTTTTTAACTCGAACTGCGGGGCAGTTAGGAAGTTTAAGGGCCGTGAAGTTTACGTTCCAAATTGAGTAACTCGAGAACAGAAAAGAAACCCACGTTATAGTGCTGTAAGTAAGGGAGTATGTGAGTGTCCTTTTTGCAAAGAGAAAGGAAAGAGCTTGGTGGTGGTAAGGCAGGGCTAAAAGTTCACTCGCACGCTCCCACGCCCGGCCCGAACCTTTAAATACTGAGGTCGGGGAGAAAGAGGAGACGGAGCGGCTGATCAAGGGTGAGTGGAAGGTGATTCCTCATACTTCGTTTTCACTTTTGTACGTGCGCGCGCGCGCCAGGTTTCTTGCGTCAAAACAGCTGCAGTTTGGGAAGTAAGTTCACAGCAGAGAACTGAGCGAAACCCTCCCGGTGCTGAGCATAAATCTACATTGCTGAAGCCGGTCCTCTGGACGGTCTGTGAACCCAGAAGACGCAAACTCCCTTTCCAGCTCGTGCAAAAATAGTTCCAGTAAAAACAAGCACTTTGGCCCTTTTTCTACTTTTTGTCAGTCGAGATTTCAGCATCTGGTTCTTCGCTTTGCTGTTTATCATTTTATGTATTTGGTCTCATCCCCGAGCAGATTTTAAACCCTTTGAAGCCAGAGTTAGACTCTGTCCTAGCTGAGTAGATAGATGCACAGTGAACTCTAGATGATGGCGATAAAAAATAAGAAAGAACCACACGCAGCATTTATTTAAGCCATTTTTCATTGGCTCAAGATAATCCTTGGGCTCTATATATCTTCGACACACTTCCCAAACAGTACAATCTGAAGAGACTTTTAGGTAGTATGGGTGGTCATTAACAAAACTGGCCAAACCATTAGACTTTGTAGTCAAGACAGGAATACTTCTTTCGCAGGAGTAGCACTTTATTAAAAAATAAAAACTCACACTCCAAAGTGAGGACTCAAATATTAATTTTCTCAAACTGCTGCATATTCAAATATGATTGTATTTGCTCCTTAGCGTTTAAAAAATATAACATTCATCTCAAGTGCTTAAGAATCTAAAGAACAGTTTATGTGGGATGATGTATTTAATGGTCTATAACATAATGGTTGACTGATTATCCCATCTGTATTATTTGGATTCACTTAACTCCGTGTTTTGACATTGGGGGAAAAAAACCGAAGAGACCTAAAATAGATTTGTATATTTAGTTTTTTCTTTCCTTGTTCTTTTCCAGCAGACTTTTACACAGGTGCTCCACTTGCCTGTAATTTCAGTCCTAATACGAGCTAAAAATACAGCTGGCCGTGTACCTCCTCTATAGATGTTTATTTCTGTGGTCTGGGTACCATTAAAAACAAAACAAAACGAAACATTTTCTTATGAATTATAGACTCATAGGAAGTTGTGAAAACAGTAGGAAGAGGTCTCATATAGCCTTCACATTGCTTTTATCAACAGTTGCATTCTACATCACTGTAGTGCAATAATGAAGACAAGAAAATAGCATTGAGGGAAGTGTGTTTAGAATTGCCTGTCATCTTAACCTGTGTGCTTTTTGTAACTGCCACCACAATGAAGGTACAGAATTACTCCTGCACCATTAAGATCTCTCTTGTGTAATGTTGTTACAGTCATCTCTCTTTGCCCCATACTATTCCTTGCCCTTGGCATCCACTAATTTGTTCTTTATAGTTTTTCTCATTTGAGAGAAAGTTTTATAAGTTGATTCTTAGAGTTCATGGCCTTCTGAGATTGCCCCACCCACTCAAAACAATGTTCCATTGACATATCCAAGTTCTTGTATGTATCAATGGTTTGTTCCTTTTTATTAGAGAGTAATAGTCCACAGTTTAGGTATACCAGAGTTTGTTTAACCCTTCACCTATGTGGATAATTGTAATTGCTTCTTCTTTTTTTTTTTCCTATTACAAATAAAGCTGCTATGAAAAATTGTGCTGGTTTTGATGCAGGCGTGAATTTTCATTTCATTTCTCTAGTATAGCTAAACTGGATTATATGGTATTCCTGGCTCCCAGCTGTCCTCTGACACTGCTCAGGTGGGAATGTGGGGTGCCTGGCAAGGGTGGGAATCCGGGG
>PVJO010000371.1:0-17225 GCA_004026905.1 Hystrix cristata
AAAAAAAAAAAAAAAAAAAAAGAATACAAATAATAAGACCTGTGAAGAATGATGGTGGCATTCTGGTATGATCATTTTGGAAAAAGTCTTTGGCATTCTTATAATGTTAAATGTGGGGGCTGGGGATTTAGCTTAGTGGTCAGAGTGCTTGCCTAGCAAGCCCAAGGCCCTGAGTTTGATCCCCAGCACCACAAAAAAAAAAAAAAAGAAAATCTAATGTTAAATGTGTACCAATTCTATGACCTATTTCGCTCTTCAGTGAATATCCAAAAGGGAAATGAAAAGCTATACCCAGGCACAGTTTACATCGACATCACTGCAGCTTCATGGGTGACAGCCCTAAACAGCCCCAGTCAAATTTCCATTGTCGAATGGCTAAACAAGACTGGCGTATCCATTCAGTGGAATGCTACTCATCCCCCAACAAAGGAAACAGCGACTCATACACAAAAATTGAGTGAAAGAAAAAGCACAAAAGAGTATATACTGCATTTATAGAAGACATTCTGCAAGTGCAAACTCACCACTAGTGACAGAAAGATGCTTAGTCCTTACCTGGAACAGAGAAGTGGAGAGGAAGCCTGCAGTGGGGCCTGAGAAAATCTGAAAATAATGAGACGGAAAAATTTCTACACCTTGATTGTTGAGGTAACTTCCAGAGTGGGTACATCTGTCAAAATTTATCAAATTATACCCTTCATGTGGGTTTGGTTTATCAGATGTAAATTATACTTCAAAATATTATTATTAAAGATTTTAGTAAAGCTCTAACAGAACAGGTACTCCTTAGAGTACAGGAGAAAATAAAGCAGCCATTGAAAAAATAAAATAATGTGTAGTCTGTAGTTGTTGGGCACAGTATTCTATAAATGCCAAATAGGTTTAAGTGGTCGATACTGTTTTCAAGTCTTCTGAAATTTTTTTAGTTATGTATCAATTCCTGAGAAAGAAGTTGAAATCTGTGTGATTGTGGATTTGTCCATTTCTCATTTTAACTTTGCAATTCTGTTATCAGACGCATCCATATTTGTGATTGTTATGTTTTCCTGATGGATTGAGCCTTTTAGTATGAAATGTCATTTACCTATCTTTGGTTAAACTCCTTCTCTTGAAGTCTACATTGTTTGATGTTAATAAAGCCACATCTGCTTTCTAGTTCTTTGGATTATATAGATTTCCCCATCTGCTAACTTCCAATCTGGATGTTTTCTTTTATGTAAAGGTATCTCCTGTAGACATCATACTGTTGGATTTTGCTTTTTAAAATCAAGCATGACAGTCTCTGCCTTTATTTACTTGGGGAATTTTGTTTTGTTTTGTCAAGACAGGATCTTGCTATGTAGTCCAGCCTGGGCTTGAACTCATGGTGATCCTCCTGCCTCAGCCTTCCAAGGGCTAGGATTATAGGTATATGCCACCATGCCCGGTTCACACGAAGAATTGAATCCATTTATTTATGTAATTGTTGGTAGTGACTAGGCATAGGTCAACCATTTTGCTATCTGTTCTGGGACCCTCTACCATTGAGCTACATCTTCAACCTCTTTATTTTTTGAGATAGAATCTTGCTAAATTGCTCAGGTTGGTCTCAAACTTGTGATCCTTCTGCCTCAGTCTCCTGAAGTAGCCAGGATTACAGGCATGCATCGCTGCACCCAATTTCCTCTATTGGCTTGCCATTTATTTATTTATTCATTTATTTATTGGTGCTGGGATTGAACCTAGGGCTTCTCCCATGCTGGGCAAGCATTCTACTACTGAGCTATACCTCCAGCCCTCTACTGGCCTTTTTTTTTTTTTGGTGCTGGGGATTGAACTCAGGGCCTTGTGCTTGCAAGGCAAGCACTCTAACCACTGGGCTAAATCCCCAGCTCTGCTGGCTTTTAAAACATAACTTTTATTTAGTGGTTACTCTAGAAGTTTACAACATACATCTTTAATTTATACCCTGCTTAAAGTTAATATTATACCACTTCACATTAAATATAAGAAATTTACACCTGTATAATTCCATCTGCAACCATGTTTTTATCATTGTTATCATGTAGTTTTCATGAATATAAGTCCAACTATACATTATCATAATCTTGTTTTAGGTAATTACTGTCTTTTTAAGTTTAATTAAATTTAATTTTTGAGACAGAATTTCACTATGTAGTTGAGGCAGGACTTTAACTCGCCATGTAGCCCAGGCTGGCCTCAAACTCACAGTGATTCTCCTGCCTCAGCCTCCCAAGTGCTGGGATTACAGGTGTGCACCATCATACCTGGCAGTAATTGTTTTTGAAGAAAACAGTAGAAGGAAAAGGACAGCATTTTTTTTGTTGACCTGTATTTTTATCATTTCCTGCATGCTTCATTTTTTTGTTCTGTCAATTTAAGGTTCTATTTGGTGCAATTTCCCTCCAGCCTGTAGAATTTCTTGTAGCAATCCTTTTGGTGAGGAATTATCTCAACTGTTTTTATCTGAGAATGTCCTGATTTCTCCCTTGGATTTGAGTATGTTTATTGCACATGGATTGTTTTCCCCACCCATTTTGTTCCATTGCTTTTCTTTTTTCTGATGTAAAGTCAGGCATATGTGATGTTTCCTTATTTCTCCATTTTCAAGATTTTCTCTTACTCTTTGGTTTTCAAAAGGTTGACTATTATATATCTGGCTGTGCTTTATTGTTTGAGTTTTGAAACAAGGTCTTGCCACATTGCCCAGGCTGGCCTCAAATTCCTGGGCTCAGGTGATTCTCCTGCTTCAGCCTCCAGAATAGCTAGGACTACAGATGTGCACCATTCTCCCTGGCTTGCCTGTGCATTCTTTATACTTATATTAATTGGGGTTTTTTTGAGATTCTTGGATTTGTAAGTTAATGTTTTTCACCGAGTACACAAAATTTTACGTCATTATTTCTCTAAACATTTTTTTCCTGCCCCATCTTCCTCTTCTTTTTGAAACCCCACTATTTTAGATATTTTAAATGTTTATCTCCCAGGCCCCCGAGGGTATGCATTTTTTGTTTGTTGTTATTAATCATTTTCTCTCTATTCTTTTGATTGGAGAACTTATTTTTAACTTGTCATCAAGTTCATTACCCTTTATTCTGCCATCTCCAACCTGTTCTTAAAAACAAAATCCATCCTTGCCAGGTGTGGTGGCACATAGCTATAATCCCAGCTGCCTGGAAAGCTAAGGCAGGAGAATTGCAAGTTCAAGGCCAACATTGGAAGCTTAGTGAAAACCTACCAAAAAAATAAAAATCCATCCAGTTAAATTTTCATGTTATCATAGTTTCCTGTTCTAGAATTTTTATCTGGTTTTCTTTCATCATGTCCATTTCTCTGCTGAAATTCCTTCTGCTCATTATCACCATTTTTTTCCTTTGAGGTTTTACCCCATTTATAACAGCTGTATTAAAATTTAATTCTAATATCTGAGCCATTGTGGGGCTGGTTTCTATTGATCACTTGTTCTCTTGGCTAGGAATCACATTTTGACATTGTTTTGCATGTCTAATAATGTCTTATTTTATTCTGGGCACTGCAAATGGCATTTAATAGACATTCTGAATAACAGGATTGTGTTTTGATGAGTACTGACTTTTTTTCTAGTGGGCCTTCTACTCTGAACTTTTGGAGGCCTGTTTTTGTTTAGAATGGACTGGTTGTATTTTTGCTGTTAGTCCTAAGGCTAATCCTTTAGTCCTGGGATGTAATTTTTTTCACTTATGGCATGGACTTTCTTTGGTTTCAGTGATTGGATTCCCACTAGTTTCCAACTACTTTGGGTTGATTTTTTCTTTTTTTTCTGGGACTGGGGATTGCACCCAGGGCCTCCCATATGCTAGGCAAGTGCTCTACCTTTGAACTACCCTGACAGCCTTGGCTGATCTTCAGTGCCTTCAAGTTTGTTTTTTTTGTTGTTTTTTTTTTTTTTTTTACTATGCTATCTAGAGTTGATTGTTGTTATCTGTGAAAAAATTAGCCCTCTGTGAGCCACTCAGTCATTACCTTGGTACATTTTTTCAATAAGCTGGCACCTCAGTACATTTATTTTATAAGCACTAGTGCAGCTGTGCCTGCCTTTGTGGTCAGGATGCACGGGGGTGCCTGGCAAAATGTTTGTAAGTCTGGTGTGGCCCTGACACATCAGAATGAGGAGGCAAGATGAAAGAAGTGGGGTCAAGCATAAGCCACAACCTTCTTTCCACAGACACAAACTGTGTTCAGAGCACATGTCCTTGAATTTTGCACAGGAGGGCACCATAGACATTTGAAATAGCATAAAGTGAAGTCTCCATACTTGACAGCCACGTGTTGAGCACCTATTTATGTGCCAGGAGTCATGCTGGGGACAAAGACATGAAGAAAGATGGAAAGACACCCTTTAGGATGACAGAGAACCGGCATTCCATGGGAGCCCTGCACAGTGTCTCACCTTGCCAGGTGTCACGCAAGGCTCCTAGGAAGGAAGACCTTGTGTCTAATCTTGACCAGTAATGGGGAGTTAGCCAGGGAAGGGGGATGAAAGCACAGCTTTGGGCTGAGAGAACAGCTCAGACAAAGGCACAAAGACCAGACCAGGCCAGATGTGTGCTGCAGGAGAAAGTCCAAGTCAGAGGAGTGCTCCTTCTCAGAGAGTCTCCATGGTCCTCCAAAGCAGATGTTGGAGGGGTGGGGTAGGGACAGTGAGAGCTTGTCTGAGCTGGAGAAGGCAGGACTCATTCCCACCATGTCTGGGCCTCCTAGTGCAGTTCTCTGCCCTGACATGCCTGGGCACTGGAGAGCTGACAGGTACAACACCTTTTGAGAGAATTAAGGCAGGAGATGGGAGACGCTGTTTTGCAAAGAATGGGCTGATACGAACAACATACTCCATTGATACACTGCCTCCCCTCCCAAAGACTTTGAAAATCAAATACTCCCCAAGCTGTGGAAACCCAACCACTGGCTGATTGTTAGAACTTTATTATTATAATCACCCGGCCCAATTCCAGCCACCAGGGGCAGAACAATGAGCCATTGAAGCCTTGTGGAGGTCTTGCCTCCCATCTACCTTCTCCTGCAGGCACAGACCTGGCGCTGAGAACTGGGGTGGGGGCTAGGGGCCCATGTCCTGGCTTTAACCAATGTATTCCCATGGGGGGTCCTGGGGGGTCTAGGTGACGGTCTTCTCATTCATCAAGGTGGGGGGAGCTGAAGAAAACACATCCGGACATCGTTTTGCTCCCCTGACATTCTGTCCCACATCTTGACCCTTGTAGGTCAAGAGCTAATTATATCTGCTTTAGGGAAATCTACGGATGTGAAAGTTCTATAAAGATGCTAGAGACACACGAGGCCTGTATACCTTGCTAATATGATTACAAGGGAGCCTGTGAGGTGTTCCTGTCCTGAGGGTGTGCTCTCACGCGTGTGCCCACACCCGGCGTGGCGCCAGCCCTGCTGGGGCAGCATGGCCAGTGGTTGGGGCAAAGAGCTGTGTTCAGCCAGCTCCCAACCCCCAGCTGCTATGTAACAAGGTTATACTGTGTCTTTATTTATGGTTCCATTTTATTCCCAAGCATTTGGTGTTATTTGATCATTGGTTACAAGTCCAAAGGATCTGATTTTATTAGGAGAAAAAAAAGTTTAATTTTATGGAACTATAAGGCTTCATCACTGTCCCATGAAACCCTAGAGGCCAGGACCTTACCAGGCTTGAGCTGGATCTGTCTCGCCTATCACTTCTGCTGTCACCCGCTGGCTTTGAATTTCCTCCTGGGGAAGAGGTCACAGCAGGCCTAGCTGAGGGTCTGTGCTTCCCGAGCTTGCTCAGGTTCATCAGGGTTGGATTTTCACTCCTGTGGGTGCCCAGCATTCTGCCATATCCATAGTGAGGGACAGTTTCCAAACACAGAAGGCATTTGGGAGGGAGTCCTCTTGCTGCCCACTGGGAAGGGATTTTGTGCCTCTTGGATGGCTCTGGGAAGGCTGCTGGGACCCAAGCTTGGGTTTCAGGATTAGGGTAACCCGAGTACCATAAACCACATCAGGGCCAGGATTAGGCAGACTCAGGTCTAAGATGCTTTGCTGGGTCCCCAGGGAACTCAGAGGGCTCCTCACTGCCCTCATAGCCACAGGTGTTTGGCTGGGGACCAGGATGTGCAGGGCTCCTGGAACCCTCGGGTGGCAGGAGCAGAAACCCAAGAGCTCTTGGGGAGCGAGTCTGGACAGCAGAGCTAAGGGCCTGGCAGGTTGGGACAATTCAGGGTGGATCTGCAGGAAAGCGCAAGGGCCTGCAGCTGCCAGGCCCAGGTCCACAAGTCTGGAAGCTACAGCCCTCACTGATTCACCATCAGTGTCAGAGATCAAGAAGCAACATCTGTGAAATGGGCCCAAAGTTCCATCTCTCTTTCCTTCCAGGGCTGTTCTCAACCCAGATAGCAACAGCAAGCTCAGGGAACCCATGGACCACACATGGTAGGTCATGGTGGGTGTGGTGTGACATGACTTGACACTGAGCACAGACAGATGGAGGTGCCTACGTCCTTAGCTCCTGGTGAATAGAGGAAGGTGCAGCTTTAGCTGCTCTTTTCCGCAAGGACCTGTGTGCCAGTGTCAGGGGTGCCGGCCCTGTGGAAGCTTGTGTTTGTTGTATGTCCTCAGCCCTTGACAAATCACCCATTGTGGTGGATTCTGGAACCTGGATGATGACCCTTGCCATGAGTGCGGGGCTTGGAGATGGGTCTGCGGCCTGACGCTTAAGGTCTGATGTAGGTAGGGCCCAAGGAGTGCCCACTTGTGACAGCATAAGATCTCAGGCCTCTAGTCATCTGTCCTCCTCGACCATCATCACTGATGTCTCTTCCAGCTCCAATTGTCAGTCTCTTAGCAGATCTCTGTTGAACAATCTTCTGTCCAGTTATTTTCCATGCTGAACATGGTGGTTGGCCAAGCGCTTGCCAGCCTGCTTCCTGCCCTGGGCAGTTCCTTCCCCAGTCCATCTGAGGGGGGCACCAGCCACTGGACTCTACAGTCTGGCCCTGTGGGAACTGGGGTGCCAGACTGAGTACGGGCAGGACAGAGCTGGTGTCTGCACCACATTGTGGGAGTCCCTATCCCACTTGGAAGAAGCCCAGCAGAGAAGCCTCTGCCCAGGGCAGAGCCTGCCCACCCATAACCTCTCCTGCCTGCGTTCTGCCAGTGAAGCACAGTCAGGGTGCCAGCATGTATCCCTGTTTCCTTATGCCTCTGCCTGGCAAGGGAAGGGTGTGGGGCAGCTCCCAGGGCTATGCAGCGTTCAGCCAGGGAGTCCAGATCTAAGAAGGTGGCAGAAGAAAGAAACATGGTTGGGCCATAAAATGCCACCACTGCAGGTCTGTCTGGCTCTGGACTTCTGCTGACACCAGCACCAGAGGGAACCCACTGGGAAGGGGAAAGCAGGGAGGCAGGAAAGACAGCAGCAGAGGCCCTTTCTTAGCCTTGAATCTACCAGGGTGGCGTGAGGCTGCTGCCTGGGGGGTCTGTGAAAGGCCAGGGAGCAGGGTCTGGAAACCTCTATCAGCAGTCAGCCGCATCCTCACACAAGCAGAGGATGAAATTAGGGGCCAGGGCCTTATATGAACAGCCAGTGGGGTCCCTGGCAGTATGGGGCTGAGGGCTGGGAGGGCCCAGGCTTACAGATGGTTCCCACGGGGACTCCTCTTGTTTGAACAGTCCCTGGTGGTGAGATATCTGGTCTGGAGAGGGGGCTAGTATCCCCATCCCAGGAGGGGTCGGGCTAAAGACCTACGCCTGGCAGGTGGTGCACAGCCTACAAGTTTGGGACCAGGAGAGAGCATTTTCCTCTGAGGCCAGGGGCCAACATGGCCCCCTGGGAGCCAGGCCTGGTTCAGGTCCCATCTGGATGGAGAATCAGTTTACAGATGCTTCTGAATGGAGCAGAACCTGTGGAAGAACATGCTTTGGTTCTAGTGGGTCTCAGGGCTGGGTGCATGTTGGGCTTGTATGGCTTACTCCTTGGTATCCAGTGCCCACCTGGTGGGCTCAGGTACCAGCCACTGCTGCTTTTTACTTGCTAGGTGGAAGACTACACTCCTCCCCATGTCTGACAGTGACCAGCCCAGTGTCCCCGTCATGCTCCCTAAGCAGAACCAAGGGTGGGCTGACCATGAAGGACAGGGCACTCAGGAGCCCTGGGGAGCTCCTACAAGGAAACAAGCGAGCCCAGGGAGGCATGAATAGCCCACCTGCCAGCCTAGCACAGACACAAACACGCCTCTCACCTAGACAAGTCCTGACAGGGGGCTTGAGTATCTGGAGTCTGAATGAGTCAGGAGGGTTTGGTGATGTGGCCTTATAGTCCCAGGTCTCTTGTGAAGGCATAGCCTCCTGAACAAGACCCCTTCTTGCCACCTCAGGTGTCCCTTGTACACGCCTTGGGCTACCTGTGGCTCCAGTAGCTCTGTGCCCAGCTGGCAAGTGGTGGGTGGGAGACCTCAGCCTGTCCCCAGGTCTGCTTCAGACAAGGGAGTGGACACTGGTGGTACCTCGGGCTGCCGCCTGGGCATGGAGGCTGGAGTGGTGGCCTGATGAGGTGAGCTACATGTGCTAAGACACTGTGGGACAAACAGATACTTGGAGCTCAGGGACAAGCTCAAACCTGAGGTGAGGGTGCTCTGAGCTACAGTTACCACCTGACACTGAGGTGCTTCTCACAGGGGTGACACACTCACTTCCAAGGGCCCCTGGTGGGGGCACTAAGGCCCCTTCCATAGCCAGGAAAGAATGACTAGGACCATGCCCTCTGCTGCCCACTGAGCAAAGCTGGAGGCCCACAGGGCTGCAGGATGCTCAGAGTGGTGGGGGCTGCAGTCTGAGCATCTCTGCTGCCACTGTGAGCTCACTACTTCCTGCTGTGCCCCTCCTCAGAGACCTTGCTGGGTCTGCCCTGTATGCTGCACCCCAGGCCAGGCCTCATAACTGCTTGTCACCCTCCTTTGCATGCCTACCCCCAGGGGTCACAGGACAGCATGAAGGGGGAGGAGGGACAGGTATGGTGTTGTGCTGGTGGGGGTGATGGGCACCCTATCCTACTTCCCAGGTGGGGGTAAGGCAGAGAGGAGGCAGCTTGACGTAGAGCACAACCCTCCACCCCCTGCCACCTCCACACCCTCCTGTGTCCTTGCGCAATCCAGAGCCACAAGAAGTGTGTAAGACATCGCCAGGGTAATTGTAGGTTACATGGAACAATCTGAGGAATTAAAATCATATTTTCATTGCACCATAAAAACATGCAAAGGCAGCAATGAGGCGGCCCTGGGACCAGGTGGGGAGCACCTGGCCTGTGGCAGTCTGGCCCTTCTTAGGTATCACGGGAGGAGGGGACAGGACAGGGGCAGGCCCAGAGAAGGGGCTGGAGCCAGGGCAGTAGAGACACCCAGGACAGAAGCCATCGCCAGCACAGCTCACCCATACTGCTACTGACACTGACCCTGCTCCTGCTATGATCTCAAGGCATGGGAGCCAGGGTGAGCAGCACAGGGATGCTGCTGGCCTGTACACACTGCCCTGCTGGAGGCAAACCCTCCCATACCTGCCCTGGCTCCACGGCTGCCTGAGGGCTTTGGGCTCACGTCCCACCATAGCAGTGAGGTAGCTTTGTGGTCCCCTTTGTGTTCTTGGGCATGCAACCCCATAGCCAAAACAACATGTGCTGGTCCAGCACCCAGCCCCAAAGATGGCCCAGGTGATGGCAGTCCTGGACCTCCCCCTGCAACACTTGGGACCAGAGGCTGTCTGGAATGTGGGTTATGGATGTTTGGGCCCCTCCTGGGTGTGGCACAGGACAGAGAGCATGGAGAGAGCAGAAGTTACAGGGGGCAGGTGCACTGGCTTAAGAGCTGTCCTAGGGAAAGGGGCATGCAAGCAAACTATTTGGAAGGTCTGTGGGGACATGGATATGTGGGCGGTACCATGGCTGCCACTGGTGGGGTGGGAGCTCAGCCCACAGAACCGCTGGGTGTGCACTGAGGCCCCACACAGGCTGTGTCATTTCTATCATCACAAAGAGCACCAAGGCCATTTCCAGTTCCTTGTTTGCCCCAAGGCAGGGGCTGCTCCCAGGACTGAGGAATCTATGGGACTCCTACAGGGCTGGACCCTAGAGGGCCCCTGCTGGCCCCAGGCAGCAGGTGTTAGGTGACCTCTTTGCCTCCAAGGCTGACAAAATGCTCAGGCTGGAGGCAAACCCTCCCCATAGGATCCACGGCTGGCTGGGGTGCGCCACCAGCCGTGCGTTAAATGGGACACGGCTGATCTGGTTCTGCACTTGTCAGGAGGGCTGGGCCCAGCCCAGCACTTGGCATCTTAATTGGGCGTCTGAGAGCTCCCGCACACGCTTCACACTGCGAGCCATGCTCCCGTAGGCCCATTAGGGTGCAAACACATTCCTTTGTTCGCTGACAAGCAGGGTCCCATCCAGGGCTCCCGGGCCGGCAGACTAAGTGATGTTTTCTTAAGGAAGACACGGGATTAGCCGCAGCGAAAGCCTCAGCACAATGCCGGGCCCTGCCTGCTGCTGTCAGAGCTGTCTCTGTACAGTGACTGACAGGCGCTCCCTCGGCCCATCAAGCCTCAATATGCAGGATTAGCCACAGTGCAGCCAAGGACCTGACTTGGAGGACCACAATGGAAACGTAGTAAGGTGACTGACATTTGGGGACAGAAAGCTTCAAACGCTCCTGCCAGCTCCTATCCTCCCACCCCCCCTTCCCTGCCAGTGCCTGCTGGGAGTTGGGTCGCCCTTCTTGCTTTGAGGTGCAGAAATCTCAGTAGTGATCTGGGCACAGGGTCCTGGGGCCCCCCAAGTAGAGTCTTCTGGCCTAAGGCCAGGCAGCTGTATGGGGAGGGGGAGGGAGGGGCAGTTCATCCTGCTTGGGGTAGAAAGGGACAGGGTCTGCCCCTCCCACTCACTAGCAGGTCTTAGATGCTGCTCTCATTCTACAAGGGGGCTTGCAAGCTGTTCAGGTCCGGCCCCAGCTGGACAATCCTTGGGGTGCACTGGAAATACCATGGGCAGAACACACATTAGGAAAACACCCTCTTTATTTGCACTCCAGAAATGCCAAGGGGTTCAGACATGGACAGCCCACAGGGTGGGTTTCTGCCCAGGCCATCATCATCTGGCACTGGCGGCCTGGGAGTCCTGGCCCAGGCAGAAGTGGGAGAGGGTGCAGGCACGGGGCTGACTACCCCTGGAACCATCCCTGCAGGGCACATGGGTCATCTGTGCAGTCACACCGCTCCATGCAACATCTCCCAGGCTCTCCAGGGAAAAGGCTGAGGCCCACCAGACCTGGCCTTCCAGTCCTGCCAACAATGCACAGGGTCAGCACAGGCCATGCCTCATATTGCCTGGCCACATCTCTCATAGTCACATGGGGGACACTCAAGGGATGGACTGGAGCCAAGCCCCTGAAGACAGTTGTCCTACCTGGCCCCCAGATCAACATATTCACAGGGAGCACCACAGTGCTCCAAAAATATTTTGAAATAACTAAAAAAAAATTATATCAGCTCTTTAACAAAAGAGCTCTATAATAAAATATTCTGATAAGAGTATCCTCAGGATGCCTTTTGTTTGTCTGAATCAAAGGCAGCCCTGGGTCTGAAGGCCGTGGTGGAGGCAAACACCAGAAGGCCTGGGTGAGGACCCAGCCCAGATCTGCTGCAGGCTGGATCACCCCCACCCCTCAGTCACTTCTTGGGTCCCTAACCGTACCTGAAAGAATGTCAAGGGGGAGCTTACTGCTCCACCCACAGCCTCCATCTCAAACTGAGGAAGAGAGAAGGGGCTCAAAGGACCCCAGCCCCAAAAGAGGTTGACAGCTATGAGGGACATTTGAGGGTGGGCTACACTGTGCAGGCCTAAGGAGGCTGTGTCTGACTGAGAGGTGACAGGGCTCTGGCCATGTGCATGCCTTTGGCAGAGGCCAGGGAGGCATTTGCTAATTTCTTCTTCCTCAGATGAGGACTGCAATGAATGTAGTGGATACTTCCGGCCGTCTGCTCTGCCGTGGCTTTGCAAAGCTGTAGCAGAAGCAGATGTGCGGGGCGGCGGCTGGCCATACACGAGGCAGCATCTCCACCTTCTGGGCAAGAAGGAAATTAGCCGGCACTGGCACTGCGCAAGGGCAGGAGGAGGACCACTTTCTACCTGCAGGCCCCAAGGAGCACCAAGCTGAGACTGCCTAGGGAAGGCTGTGGATGCGAGCCCAACCTTGATACCTCCTGCACACAGGGAGCACCAATGGCTAGGCAGGGATTCTGGGTTGCCCTTCAAAGGGCAGGACCCTTGCTGGCCTCCCTAGCCCAGCTTCCAGGCCTGAGGACAGAGCTTGCCTGCTCATGGCAGCGTGGTAGGTGCAGCCTCACCAGGCACCTGGTAGAAGGCCATCACAGTGGTAGAAGCCCCCACCCCAAGCCAGCCACACGCTCCACCCTCAAACCTGTGTACCTGGATCTGGGCCTCTGTGGAGACTGGTAGTGGGGGCGGCATACTGCATACCCTTAGCCTTGCAGGGATGGCAGCTTAACCTCAACAGCCGGTCACTGTGGGGTCCAGACCCGAGCGCTTGGAGATGCGCAGCTTGACCACTTCCTCGGAGCATGTGGGGTGGATACCTACCGTCCGCATCACCTGTGCATAGGAGGCCCCACACCTACATATAGCGGATGGGGGCACAGGCAAGGAGTCAGCACATCACCAGGACTCTGGGAAGGCCTCTGAAGGCACACAGCCTCCTCACTGTCCCCATGCCTTCTTCTCCAGCCTATGTTACACCTGTCCACCTCCCTCTGAGCAAATGCGCCCACCTCTGATCCAACCCTCTCTGCTTGCTCTGGCCTGGCTTCCTGCCACACTAACCCTACCAGGCACAAGTCCCACTGGTTCCTCCTCAAAGCGTGCCCCTTCACTCCCTCAGGGTGTGGCTCAAATCACACACCCCAGTGGAGCCAGAGCCACAGCGCACACCCACCTTGCCTCCTGCTCTGCCCAGCTCTTCGGCTCAGGGCTTCCTCACTTGGAGGCCTACCCTCCAAGCTCGGAGGCTCGGAGCACCTGCTGCAGGAGGCAGGGAGCTGGAGGAGGCAGGGAGGCAGGAGGCAGGGAGGCAGGAGGCAGGGAGCTGCCTGTTCTGTGGGTGGCTGTGCCCTAAGCCCTGTTTATTTTTATTTCCCGTGAATTACTCATTCATGTTCAGTATTTTTTCTTTTAGGTTATTCATTGTATAATTATTATTATTGATGTAAAACAGCTTTTCCATATTAAGGAAATCAACTCTTTGCAATAATGTTATAAAAAGAGGCTGCCACAATTTAAAGGATTTTCTAGAAATTATCCCAGAAAATAAGTGTTGGTCTGGGCAACAGCATCTGCATGCCAGCACATGTAGATGGCCATGGTTTTATGGGAGAGGGTCAGGGCTGTCCCCTACCAGCCCCAGAAATCTTCCTGTCTGAGGGTAGGAGCTGGTGCTGTGGATGTCCCAGCCCACCATCACTTACACAGGGCCAGTGGGCCACACTCCCAGGGTCACCCATAGCCTCTCTGTGTCCACAGTAGACCCCATCCCATAGGCTCCAGCAGGACTCTGGGCAGAGATTACAATGGGCTTTTAAGGTTCCATCCAACGGTCACTCTGGACTGAACTTCCAAACGACAGCACTGCCACAGGCAGCTCTGCAGCTTAGGAGCCACAGACATGTGTCTGGGACACAAATCTACCCTGGACCCGGCTTCCCCATTAACGTCTGAGGCCCATGCCCTGGAAGAATCTGATCCCCACAACCCAGTCACTGCCCAGCACATGTGCAGGGCTAGGTGGGCCTGAGGCTTGCTGCCCCATGACACAGGTGGCCCCATCCATGGTCCCAGGCTGCCTAATGGGGAGGACTGGGTTCCTCAGGGCAAACTGGTCTAGACCCTCCATCTTGCCTGCAGAGAGCCCCTCACCATACAGGCCCTGCTCCTCTGCCCTGGCCTCCTCCTTCCCTTCCCTGGCCCCAGACCCCTTTCCCCCCAGATAGATGGCTCTTGGTCATACTCACATGCTCCAGCACACTGGGCATCCCAGCTGTCTACATGCCCTCCTTCTCATGTCAGCCCCTCCCTGTGCCCTCTCTGCTTTGTCTACAGCTTGTCCCTGCATGGCCCTTCTGACTCAGATGCTCTAGGGCCAGTCTCTCTTGTGAGATGCCATGCACAACATCCCAGCCTCCAGTTCCCCAGACAACCCACCCCACCCAGAGCCATTGCCTAGCCCCCAAAAACAGCCTGGAAGGCTGTGGTATGGCTCAGAAGTAGAGCACTGAACTAGCATGCAGGAGGCCTTGCAGTCCATCCCCAGCACTACAAACAAACAGAGCCCACACAGCCTGAGCCAAGGACCCAGGCAATAGCCCAAGCTCCAGAAAACGCTTAGCAGCCCTGAATGGCTCTTTCCCCGCACATTTGAGACTGAGACTTTGCTCAGGACAACCCTGGTGAGCAAGGGCCCAAACCTGCTCGTTTTGACCATGTAGAAGAGACCCAAACAGTGACCCAGGGTCACAGTGATCCCTGAGGAGGCAGCCACAGAACAGGCTTTGTGGCACTGCCTTAAGTGCATCTGGCTGGAGAAGAAAGCTGCTTCCTTCACACTGAACCTGCAATACCGAGGAGAGCCTGATGAATCCCTGTGGTGAACACACACAAGGCCACAGGAAAACAATGCAACACCCAGTGGGCTTTCACTGTAGTGGTGCCAGTCCTTGGAGGGACACCAGCCAAACATTGCAGAATGGCCCACATTCCTTCAGACTTACTTGATCCCCAGAGCAAATCCTTGAGTAACTTCGCCAGCGTTGGGGCCAAGGAAGTGTAGGCCCAGCACCAGCTGTGGGGGCTCCCTCAGGCACACCATCTGAAAGCCACAAAGTCTCAGCCATAACCCAGCCACAGGGCACCCAGATGTGACCCACCTCTGCAGCCCTGGCCTGCAGGCACTTGTATATTCATGATGCTCTGCTCTGGGACAGCACAGAACTCCCCACCCTGGCTGCTGGCTCTTTCCCTCTTTCCTCTCACCCCTGGCACACCTAACCCTGGGCCCCCAGGGACACTCACCTTTATGTAACACTGGGATGCATCTTGTTCAGCCACTGTGAACTCCAGAGGTTTATAATATGCGTGATAAACCTGGTTGACAAAACACCAATTCCTAGAGTGGTGACCACAGCAAAAGTAGCCCTGTGGGCATTTTACAGCTCTAACGGAAATGGTACTAGGAAGCTATGCCTTCTCAAGGACCTAGAACCACCCACTTGGCCAGAATGTATTGTCTGGGGTGAGGACACAGCTCAGTGCTGCAGAGTGCCCCTCTCTCCATGCACAGGCAGCCAGTATCTTGAGCCACAGAGTCTGCAGAATAGTCCCTCTCCTGCCCAGGCTTTAGACCCCTGTGAACTGCAGCAAGAGCGGGCACTAGGCTGCCCAAGTGCTAACTGCCATGATGTGTCACGGGGCCTATAGCTTGACCCAGCACACTGGAACACCCCGAAAGACACATGTAGGGTAGACACAGGCCCCCTGTGACTACTATAGACTGGACGAGTTGATCACAGGCTGTGATGTGTGTGGGGGCAGCCCAGCCCACCCACATGGGCAAGAATGGTCTGGGGGCAGCTGCCCGGCTTCCCTTGGGCACCTCAGCACTGGCTGGGCCCTACCTTCAGGGAGGAGGAGGTGGGGGCTGGCGCAGGGTGACCAAGGGGCAGGGCAGGCCCTGGCCACATTGGAGCTGTTGGACAAGGGTTTTCAGCACCCACAGAGGCCTCGACAGAGCATTTGGGGCTGCGGCTGGGTAAAAAATGAGCAGGGCCCTCACATATGCTGCACAGCCATTATTAATTAATAGCGCTTCAGAGAATATTGTTCTAAGCAAGACAGAACTGAAAAGAAAACAAACAAAGGGTATTTGGCCATTCAACATTGTGAAACATAAAACAACATTATAAATGCCATGAACATATGTCCCAGTGTACTTATGATGAATCAAACAAAAATAGCAAATAAAGTGCTACAGGAAAGGCCATCCTGTCAGGCCTGTCCCAGTGATGGAAGGGCTTGGGGAGCAGGGGAAGGAGCAGACCCTGGAGTCCAGTGACTCATTCCCAAAGGGCACAGGCTCCCCTGCCCAGGCTACATGGAGTCTGGTTTCCCCCACCGCCTGCAAGCTGCTATAGAAGGAAAATGAAACCCCACCAAAGGCTTCCAGTGCCCACAGCACGGCAGGTTCTAAAGCCTCCTGGCCTCCCTTTGGGCCACCTGAGCATGTTCTGTCACCAGCCTGGGGCCAACCCTTCCAAAAAATGCAACCTTGCCCAATAAAAACCCCCTTCCTTGGGGTAAATACCATCTGTGTGTACAAGGACTGGAAGAATTGGGGAAGAAGGTTGGAGCTTAAGACTGGGGCAGGGTGTGAGCTATGCCTGCTGGAGTCCCCAGGCGAGTCCCAAAAAGGTAGAGGTTTGGGTAAGAGGGGATGAGGCAGTGGGGACAGGAGGTGGGGGGCAGGAAGCAGAATTCAGAGGACACCCAGAGAAGCCATTCCAGGTTGAGAGAGACACATACCCCTGTGAGGTGGGGAGAGCCACAGTGGCATCTGGGGCCTTCTGTGACAAGCATTCTGCATCTGGAGTGGGCTGGTGTTGGTATGCCCTAAGATTCTGGCAGGGAAATGACAGTACCATGGTAGGGACCCTGTTGGTACTGGGTATGCCTATGGCATAGCTGGGGATAGGACTAAAGCTGCTGGTCTATGGGGCCTCAGAACAAGGTGGCCAAGGTCCTTCCTTAGTCATGACATGGGGCAGCAGGCAGCCACTGATGCCAGAGGCCTCTGCCTCCCTCATTTCTGGAACTGCCTTCCAATGCACTGGTCCTGTGTATCCCTTCTCATTGCACCTAGGCCATCATCCTGGGCCTCTGTACCCTGCCCTGCCAAGCTGCAGCCCTGGGGGAAGCAGGAACACAGACAGCCTTGCTCATAAGACCTCCATCCTGGGAGGGGCTGTTCAAGGGGTGAAGGCTACACAGGCACCATAGTCTTCTGACCCTACCTCGATATGCTCCTGTCCATGGCGGGCCATGGCTTCTTCTTCTGACAGCCCCACGCAGCCATACTCCAGTGGAGTGAACACAGTAGTGG